>CAUYQV010031790.1:0-24343 GCA_963574575.1 Galagoides demidoff | reverse complement strand
TGTCTTAACACAACAATTATGAGAATGACATGATGGCTATGTTGGCCAATTGGATGAAAGTATTTCAAATTGTATATGGAAACAACACACTGTATCCCATGATAGAATTAATGTGCACAAATATGATCTAATAAAAAAAAGGCCAATTTTCTGTATCTGTGTCATGTATTGTTTACAACTATAGGATCTTTCATTGTGAGCATAGTCTGGACAGTGCTAGACACACATTAAGTGACTATTTTGTAATAAGACCCTAGAACATCTTGTCCTAAGAAGATACAATAGAAGGGGAGGTGAAGACCCTAGAATGTCTAGGGTCAAATAAGACCCTAGAACGTCTTGTCCTAAGAAGATACACAAGAAAGGGAGGTAAAGACAACCCAGATACCTGGTATGGTCAAAATACAAACATTTATAATCAAAGAAAGTCCAAATTTTCCTGTTGAACACTTGAAAGAAAGGAAGATTGAATGAACATAAATAAGAACCATGAAATCCCAATGGACAAAGCAAATCCCCCCCCCAAAAAAAAAGTTAAGAGGATTTCTAATATAAGGTAACTGACCAATTAACTACTGGCATACACAGCAGCTGAGTCAAGGTTCAGACTGACTCTTCACATTCTGAAATCAAGGAATGAAGTAAGAAAAGTCAAAAGCTCCTCTGCAAAATGTTTCTATCTAGGTCAGAAGCCACCTAATCCTTCAGGGACAAATGGTTAAGGGGGGCCATTTAAAAAAGCTTACTCAAAGTCTCCACTGTTCCCTTGGTAGCAATAAACAAATTACCTCTGGGACTAATGGGAAGGGAAAAAGAGCTGAGAGGGATATAAAGATGAGAAGTGAAACCATTTACAACAGTGGTTTTCAAACTTTTGCTCAGAACACATTCCTACTCTTAAAAATCACTATGGACACCAAAAACCTTCTTTAGATGAGTTGTAACTATTGTTATAACACATTTTTCCCATAACAAATTACAACCAAGAAAAGTTTAAATATTACTAAACTCATTTAAAATTAAACAACAATTATTAAAAATAATTGTTGGAGGACCTGTCTCCATAGGTGTCTCACACTCCTGGACATCTTGCTGTATGTGCCGAGAATGCAAGGCTCTGATTTCTCTCCTCCCAGGTTCATGGCATCAGCAGTGAGCCGCTGTGAGAGGTAAGGTAAGGTCTCCTTCCAAGACAAGAGCAGGCTGCTCACTGCCTGCTATACTCTGCTATGAAAGACAGATTCTACAAACTCAGGCTTCCTCTCCTGACGTGCAACCCACTCCCTGTGTTGGCATGTATCTAGCTTGGTCCTTGCCACCTCTGGGAAACTGGAGCTCACTGCGGGTAGCACATGTAAACATATGGACACTCTGTATCCCATATGAAGTCTTTCAATTCTGACACAGAAGTTTCATATCATGGCTCAGTGCCTCAGTGAGCAGGGCACCAGCCATGTACACCAAGGCTGGTGGGTTTGAGCCGGCCTTAGCCTGTTAAGCAACAATGACAATTGTAACCAATAATGGCCTGGCGTTGTGGTGGGCACCTGTAGTCCCAGCTACTCAGAAAGCTGAAACAATAGAATCCTCAGGAGGCTGAAGCAAGAGAATTGCTTAAGCCCAAGAGTTTGAGGTTGCTGTGAGCTGGGATACCACAGCACTCTACTGAGGGTGATAGAGTAACACTCTGCCTCAAAAAACGTTTCATGTCTTCTGTCAGCCTCCACTAAGCTGTGGTAAGATAACTTGTTAACTTGCAAATAGGATAAAACTTAAGACCTTATATAGTTCTTCACAATAACCACATTTTCAACAATAAGAACAACAATAAAAAGATGTAATAAGAAAAGCAATATTAACATTTTTGCAAATCTATAATGTCTGGCTTAATAGAAAGAGAGCTGCATTCCCATGTCTGACTCAGTTTCTTGCAATATATTGTTTTGGTTGAAATATATGAAGAAAGTATGGTTTAACCCAGACATATAATTGGAAAAGAGTCAAAGCTGTGATGCCACTAAAAGATCTCAGAATCTCAATGGTCTTTGTTCTACACTAGGGAATTGCAGGTAAATAGCCATCCCTATGGCTTACATCTACATTAAGATAATTTTATTATTGGACAGTCTGCATTTATGTGACATAACTATTTCACAAAATTCTTGCTCTGGAAGATGAAGTTGCAAATAACTTTGTCATGTTACTGTTATTGTTATTTTTACAATTTGTTATTTATTATTTGTTACAAGGACTTTCTGAAAATCTTACCCAAACATTTAACCACCAAACTTGCTCTTATCAGGGTACTAGGTCATTCATTCGTCTCATCAAAGAATGTTTATTCTTCAAGGCCAACTTCAAAGCCCTTGTTTTGCTGCATCCCCAATCCCAAACTGTCCTTTGATAAACTTTGCTCAATCCCAGTCAACCCTCAAAGCCACAATGAAAGACCCACTTTAAACCAGACTCTTCAGCCTTACCAAATATCCTGCCTTTGACTTTCCGTCCTGAGCCATTACTAAAGCACTGTCAGTATTAGTGCTATCGCAGTGCCGTAAGCAAAGGATTTGGTTTTCCTTTATAAGTAGATTAGTTGGTAGTTTTTCAAGATATTTACAGTCAACAATTTCTTTTAGATCACTCCCTCTCCAATAAATAGGTCTCTATTTTGAAAAACTAAGGATCAAATCTTCTTAAGATCATCTTTTCTGCACATTTAGGAAGAGAAAGTTCTGGGGCCTTTCATTACAAGGAGATATTTAGGTATTCAATCTGTCATTAAATTGTATATAACTAAGAGTGTCATATTTATCAAATAAAAATAAAGGATATCACTTAAATTTGAATTTCAGAAAAACAATAGATCATTATAAATCATGACTATGTCTTAAATATTGTTCCAGTGTCTTGTGTTGTATCAGGCAGCCCTACATAAAATCCGTGTTGCAGGAATGTTGGCTCCACTTCAACATTTTCCATTTGCGTACTATTCATAATCCTGAAAGGTCCCAACAGTTTTACAAAATTGAATAAAATAATTACCTTACTTTGGGTTGTTAGGCAAATTACAGATGAAGTAAAAAAAAAAAAGCAAAATCCCAAGATCAATGGAAAAATTCTGACTACAACAAAGAATCCTGAAACTTCTGAGATGTTTAATTTTTTAGTACGAAATATGAAGGTTGCAGATATGACTACAGGTTAAAAAGCTGTCATTGTAGAATGAAAGCTGGAATCCAACTAGATAGAAAGAGAGTCATGGAATTATAGACACTGTGCACAATAGGCTAAAATGTAGCTGAGAGACTGAGCAGGAGAGGTGGTGCTACAGATGAGATTTATTATAGATACAATAACAATTAACAACAGTGAAAGCTTTTCATGTTTTATAAGCCCCATATATTGAAATGATAGGAATCTTTAGTCTGGATTTTAGAGTGTAAATGTGTTATTATCTTATGTTTAGTCCTATCAAACACTTGTTGAGGCTAATAGTCAAGGCAAATGAAGAACAAGCACAATTTTCAAGCTTCTCTGTCATAATGTTATAATTTTACGTAACTGTAGTTTTTTTAAAATTAATCTTTTTAAAAATTAATCCTTTATATATTCTAGTGACAGAACAAAATACAGTCATGTGTCACATAATGATGAGGATACAGGATACCTTCTGAGAAACGCATTATTAGGCATCGTAAGGCGATTCTGTTGTTACACAAACAGTATAGTGTATAGTATAGTTTGTGTACTTACACAAACCTGATGGGATGGCCGACTACACACCCAGACCATGAGGAATAGCCTATTACTCTTAGGTTACAAACCTGTATAGCACATCACTGCACTAAATAATGTAGCAGCTGTAATACAATGGTAAGTAGTTGTGTATTTAAACATATCTAAACATAGAAAAATTATAGCAAAAATATTACCATAAAAGATAAAAAATAGTACAAGGCACCTGCCATGAATACAGCTTGCAGGATGGACAGTCGCTCTAGGTGAGGCAGTGAGTAGTGAGTGAATGTGGAGGTCTACAAGATTAGCGTACACCACTAAAGACTTGAGAAACATCATACACTTAGGCCACACTAAATTTATTTTTAAAATTACCTTTCAACACTAATCTTAGCTTACTGTGACTTTTTTGGCTTTACAAACTTTTAATTTTTTTTAAACACATTGACTCTTTTGTAATAATAGTTTAAAACAACCACACTGTACAGCTGTTTTCTGTTTTTAAAATTTCTCCATTTTTATTTTTTACTTTTAAAACTTCTTAAAAAACAAAAACATACAAAGAGTCTAGGCATACACAGGGTCAGGATCATCAAGATCACTGCCTTCCACCTCCACATCTTGTCCCACTGGAAGGCCTTCAATGGCAATGAGCTGGAGGCATCACCTCCTGTGATAACAAAGTCTGTTTCTGGAACAACTTCTGAAGAGCCTGCCGGGGGCTGTTTTATAGTTAACGTTTTTTAAAAAAAATAGTAGAAGGAATACACTCTAAAATAACAATAAGAAGCATAGCATAGTAAATATATAAACTAAAGACAATGAGCATTCTTTCATGTGTTTGTTGGCCATTTGTCTGTCATCTGCAGAGAAGTTTCTGTTCAAATCTCTTGCTCACAAAGAAATGGGGTTGTTTGGTCTTTTCTTATTAAATTGAGTTCTCCATAGATTCTAGTCATAAATCTTCGTTGGAATAGTAACATGCAAAAATCTTCTCCCGATCTGAAGGCTGTCTGTTTGCTTTGGTTGTAGTGCCCTTAGCTAGACAGAAGCTTTTTAACTTGATCAAATCCCAGTTATTTATTATTGGTATTGCTGCAATTGCTCTTTCTAGTGTTTTTATACTTTTACATCTTAAATTGAAACTTTTATCCAGTGAGAATCAATTTTTGTTAGTGGTGAGAGGTATGGGTCCAGTTTCAGTCATCTTTAATTATCAGAGAAATGCAAATCAAAGCCATTTGAGATATCACCTAACTCCAATAAGATTAGCCCACATCACAAAATCCCAAAACTGCAGATGTTGGCGTGGATGTGGAGAGAAAGGATACATTGCTGGTGGGATTGCAAACTAATACAACCTTTATGGAAAGAAGTACGGAGAATCCTCAGAGAACTAAAAGTTGACATTCCATTTGATCCACAATTCCATTACTCGGTATCTACCCAGAAGATCAAAAATCATTTTACCACAAAGACACTTACACCAGAATGTTTACTGCAGCCCAATTCATAATCGCCAAGTCATGGAAGAAGCCCAAATGCCTATCAACCCATAAATGAGTTAACAAATTGTGGTATATATATACCATGGAATACTATTCAGCCATAAAAAGATGGAGAATTTATATCTTTTTTGTTTACTGGGATGGACTTGGAACATATTCTCTGTGGTAAAGTATCTCAAGAATATTAAAAAAGTATACAATGTGCTCAATACTACTATGAAACTACTATATAAACACATTCATATGAAAGATAAAACATAAATATGGTAAATATGGTGGGGGGGTGAGAGAGGAGAGGAAGGGGAGGTGATTACCGGGAGGAGGGAGGACATTTGGTGGGATCTCCCCTAATGTGCACAATGCAAGGGTATTTTATTTCAAAGTAACTAAAATCTTAGCATAGAAAATGTCTTACCATAGAAAATAAATACGGTGATGTTAACCAGTTTGGTTTAAGCATTCCACATTGTATAGCAAGTCATCACATTGCACCCCATAAATGTATACAGTTATGATTTTAATTAAAATGAGTAAAAAATTAAAAAAATTAAAAAGTTTAAAGAGAGAAAAATAATATATAAACTAGTAACACAGTCATTTATTGCCATTACGTACTGCACATAATTGTATGTGCTAAAATTGTTTGTGATTGGCAGTGCAGTAGCTTGTTTATGGCAGCATCACCACAAATACTACAATGTTGTGATGGCCATGATGTCACAGGGTGGTGATAAGAATTCTTCAACTCTGTTATAATCTTAGGCGACCATCATCATGTTTGTAGTCTGTCATTGATCAAAATGTCATTATGCAGAGCAAGTCTGTCTGCCAAACTAACAAGTAGAAGACCTAGATTATAGTCCCAGTTCTGCAACTAATTAGCTCTTTATCCTTGGGCAATTTGATTCCTGTATGAGTTGCTAGGAAGTCTGGGTAGCTGAAACTATGGGAATTTTTTTTTTCTTACAGCTCTGAAGGCTAAAAGTCTGAGATGAAGGTGTGGTTTCTTCTGAGGCTTATCTCTTGGCTTATAGATGATTATCTTCTTTCTCTGTCTTCACATCATCTTACCTTCATGTTTTTATTCAGACTTCCTCTTTTATAAAAGGATACCAATCATATAGCATTAGGGGCCATCCTAAATGACCTCATTTCAATTTATTTACCGTTTTAAAGATCATATCTTCAAAAACAGTCATACTCTGAGATGCCGGAGGTTAGGACATCAACATATGAACTTATCATCTTGTTTAGAATTTCCCTTTCTGAATCTTGGTTTCCTCTCTCATAACATAGAAATATTAGAATTGATGATCTCCAAAGTATTTCCTTATTCAATGATTTTCTGTAATAAATCACAAATTACTTTATACTTTATGATAGACTATAAAATTAAAAGTAACAGTATAAAGACTTAAGAAAACTAGTATTCATCAACAGATATGTCTGAAATCATAATGCCATTATAGTGTTAATGAAGACCACAGATGGTAAATGTTCATTTGAATTTCAAATAGTTGCAGCTTTTCAAATGTAGTGAACCACTCAAAAGAATTTGCATAGTAGGAAAATGTACAGAATTATTTTTCTCTTATTCCAATAGGACCCAATAGGACATTGCAAATATCTGCTAAAACATCCTCTAATAGATGCTCAAAACAAAAGGGTTTTTTTATTGATACAATAAAATTTATATAAAAATTTGGTAATTCTATAATATCACATAGTCTGATTTCAGGGTATAGAAAATGATTTGTATATTTGCAGTTCTAGTTTTTTTTGGGGGGGGGAATTTGGTAATGATTTTATAGCCAAGTTTATAGCCTGGTATATGTTTTCTCAAAGTTTAACTTTCTTTACTAATGTTCTAGCAAGGTAGAAACCTTTGTCTCCATATTCACCTGGAGAAACTAGCAGATTCAGTGGCCTCCATAAAATCTTCATATACATTTTGGTCAAACCCACACCACCATTAATGCCTTAAAGGAGCAGTGATCTAAACCTGAGGATTAATTAAATTGGCCACATAGAATTATCTGAGGATTACATTTAAAATAAACTTATCTAGGCCTGATCCCAGCATATTGATATAATGTGTCTAGAATAGAGCCAAAGGGTCAAAATTTAAAAAATAAAAAAACATCATCACATCCACACATCATTGCCAGAGAAGATTTTGACATAGCTGGTCTAGCTATGCTTGACACTGTGGATAGAATCATGGATCTCATAAGCACTGGGACCTTGACTCTACCTGCAAGAGTCCATCACCTCCTGGAGCATTGATATGATTTAGTTTTAATCTCCCTAATGGCAGAGATAGTCTATATTCCACAAGATTACCAATGATGTGTAAGGAAACAGTAACATATTGTGAAGGTACGGAGATGTACCTTAGATACTCTAAAGAAAAAAAAATTTTTTTTTTTTTGCAGTCTTTGGCCAGGGCTGGGTTTGAACCTACCACCTCTGGCATATGGGACCAATGCCCTACCCTTTTGAGCCACAGGCACTGCCCTATTTAGGAAATCTTTTACCTAATAATCTAGGACCATAAATCCCCAGTGAAGTGTACTAAATATTTGTATGAATTTAAAAAGAGCCAAAACTCTTCTCTTGCTTGGATTTTTCCTGGGATACACTTTTTCCTGGTCAATACCACTCATTTCTAAGGAAAAAATGAGGAAGATTTTGAAATTTAATGGACATATTACCTATTTCAGCAATCTGGGTTTTTTCTGCCTTTCTTTTTGACCTATATTATTAATATTTTAAAATAAAACAATGTAGAGATAGAACTTAATGCTAGAAAAAGATAGTAATGAGAATAATTTCTGTCCATAGACTTGCAAATTGTGTCCATTAATTATTGCCCTGACAGTACGGACCGGTTTTTGTCAGTTTTACACCCATTTGTAAAAATCATTTCAGTACTTCTTATCCGGCAATAAATGTTTGGTACTTTGAGTTTTCATGAGTGATTTATAATATTAATTAATTATTATAATTATTAATTAATGAGCTAAATAAAATATTTGACACATTTACTTACATGATAAATCTTATAATTTTTTCCTTTCCTTGTTTATTAAACCAGTATCTATTGACTACAGTTTAGGCACAACATTAGGTACACAAAAGATCCCAGTATACTGGTATTCATTTCTTGTGTCATCCCTTCTCCTTAAGTAGGGGCTAGATTTATTGAGTTGTCTGTAAGAAATTACAATAGAATAGAATAGCATCAAACAGAACAGAATAGAAGTGATGAAATGTCACTTCCAAAATTAGATTATAAAATATTGTAAGTTCTGTGTCAAGCATCCCTTCTTGTTCTCTTCCCAGATGCCATGTGAACTGCGCTCCAGAGAGCCCATCAGCAAGGAACTGATCTCTCAAACTAACAGCACCTGAATGAGTTTGGACGTGGATCCTCCCTCAGTTAAACCTTGATGTGACTACAGCCCCATACCCCTGATATGACTGGGCTAGAGACACCTGGATTCCTTACCTAACTGTGCAATAATACATATATTTTTTTTTAGTCATTAAATTTTAATGTAACTAGTTATGCAATAATCAATAACTATTAAAGTTTGTTTTCTTGGAAAACCAGTAAAATACTCTGTCACAGGTGTCCTGCCAGTAACCACAAAGCTCAAGGTCAGATCCAATAACTGTTAACTCTATTGTCCAGGGATTGGTTTTGGAGTATCCAAGTTCAGGTGAGTGACTCTGGAAACTAGGCAGGCAAAATAGCACAAACATCCAGAAGAAAAACCATCTTTCTCCCATAAAGGTTTCAAAGGGTCAAGTGTGACAACACATCTCTTATAGGTACTATAGAAAATGGCATTAGCAAAAGGAAAACATTAGTTTATGATGTTATATAAATCATGGAATAGCTCTTTTCAACATGACCTGAGATTTGTTGAAAATAACCCAAATCCTATTTGAATTCCATGATTTCAGCTCATATGTTTTCCTACATTGGTCATGTTTTTTGTGTTTGTTTTCCTTTAAACTCAGGAATTCCTCTCATCCCCTTTTAAGAAGTAGCATGGAAAAGCTCCATGACATCGGTGTGGGTAATGATAATGTAGATCAGTGGTTCTCAACCTTCCTAATGCCTCCTAATGCCGCGACCCTTTCATACAGTTCCTCATGTTGTGGTGACCCCCAGCCATAAAATTATTTTGGTTGCTACTTCATAACTGTAGTCTTGCTACTGTTATGAATCATGATGTAAATATCTGATATGCAGGATATATTTTCATTGTTACAAAGGGGTCGTGACCCATAGGTTGAGGACCTCTGATTTAGATGAACACAAAAGCCCAGGTAACAAAAACAAAAATATACAAATGGGATTACATCAAACTAAAAAGCTTCTAAAAAGCTTCTGCACAGTCTAGGAAACAATAGAATAAAGAAACAGTTGGGCAGGGTGGCCTGTAATCCTAGCACTCTGGGAGGCCAAGGTTGGTGGATTGCCTTGAGGTCACAGGTTTGAGACCAGCCTGAGCAAGAGCAAGACCACGTCTTTAAAAAAAAAAAATAGCAGGGCATTGTGGCTGGCACCTGTAGTCCCAGCTACTTGGGAAGCTGAGGCAAGAGAATCACTTGAGCCCAAGAGTTTGAGGTTGCTGTGAGCTACAGTGCCACAATACTCTACTGAGGGTGACAAAGTGAAACTGTCTAAAACATGAGTCCACATGTGGCCTGCCTAGGACATTTATCCAGCCCGCTAGGTGTTTTTGCCACTGCTGCCTGTCCTGCTTAGCAGCCGACTTGTCCCGGGACCCCCAGTCCAGCTCTCCAATGGTCTGAGGGACAGTGAACTGGCCCTTTGTTTAAAAAGTTTGAGGACCCCTGGCCTAAAAAAAAAAAGAAAAAGAAAGAAACAATCTATAGAATGGGGGAAATATTTGGAAACGATATATCTGATAAGGGTATCTGATATCTAAAATATATAGGGAACTCAAACAATTCAATAAGAAAAAAAACTGATTAAAAATGGACAAGGATCTGAACAAACATTTATCAAAAGGAGGCATAAAAATGACCAACAGGTATATGAAAAATTGATCATTTTCAATAGTCATCAGAAAAATACAAATTAAAGCTACAATAAGACACATCTGACATCTGTTACAATGGTTATTAATAAAAACCAAAGATACCAAGTTTTGGACAGGATGTGGCAAACAGGGAACTCTTACACATTGTTGGTAGGAAGGCAAATTATTACAGACATTATGGAAAAGAGTATGGAGGTTCCTCAAAAACTAAAAAATAGAAGTAATATATGATCCACCAACCATATGAACCAAAGTCTCACTACTGGTTGTGGGAGCAGGACACCAGGCCACTGACCCCAACCCATAAAACTGTCAGGATGTGGACTGCTATACATTTTTGCTCTGGGTGTGTCTCATTCACATCTCAGGTGCCGAAGCACCTTAGAAGTCACAGTCAATATAAGTAGGAGTGAGCATCTTAGTAGGGGAGCGCGGATCAGGCATCCTCAGACCAAGAAGCAGAGCCAGAGGAGGAGCTCCGGCTAGCTTCTCCCCAAGCTATTTACAGAAGTGATACTCCACAGGTGTGGAGACTGCTATGCAATAGTGTCAGTGTTCTTGTCTTGTGCTCTTATGTGTTCTCTCATGCTCTTTGACGAGAGACCAATGATGATAAATCCCTTCCCCAATCCCTTATTGCCAAGGTGTTTCTTTTCAGGTGTCTCCTACAACTGGCTATATCCATAGGAAATGAAATCAGGATGTCAAAGAGATGCTTACACTCTCATGCCCACTGCAGCATTATTATTCACAATAGCCAAGAAATGGAATCAACCTAAGTGTCCATCAAAAGATGAATGGATAGTAATCCTAGCACTCTAGGAGGCCAAAACAGGCAAATTGCTTGAGCTCAGGAATTTGAGACCAGCCTAAGCAAGAACAAGACCTCATCTGTACTAAAGAAAAAAAAAAAAAAAGCTGGGTGTTGTGGCAGGTGCCTGTAGTCCCAGCTACTTGTGAAGCTTGAGGCATGAGGATAGCTTGAGCCCAAGAGTTTGAAGTTACCGTGAGCTATGATGACGCTATGGCATTTAACCCCAGGGTGACAGAGCGAGACTCTGTCTCAAAAAACAAAACAAAACAAAAGAAAAAACAGATGAATGGATAAAGGAAATGTGGTATAGATACACAATAGAATACTATTCAACTTTAAAAAGGGGGAAATCCTGTCATCAGCAACAACATTGATGGACCCAGAAGACATTATATTAAGTGAAATATGCCAGACACAGAAAGACCAACACCGTGTGAGTTCACTCACAAATGGAATCTAAGATGATCTCCTAGAAGTAGAGAGTAGAATGGTGGCTACCAGGGGATGGGAGTGGGAAGTAGGAAGGGGTTGGAGAGATATTGGTTAAAGAATCCACAATTTCAGTTGGAAGGAATAATTTCAAGAGAACTATTTTGCAACATAGTGGCTGTAGTTGATAACAATGTATTTTATTCTTAAAAATTGCTAAGAGAGTAGGTTGTAAGTGTTCTTACCACACACAGATACATAAACACCCACAAGTATGTGGTAATATGTATATTAATTATATTGATTTACTCATTCCACAATAAGTATGTATTTCAAAACAAGCTATATGCAATAAATGTAAATCTATTTGTCAATTAAAAAAACAAATGAAGAAAGATGTAATGTGGACCCATGTAAGAAGCAATATAGTATAAGAGCCCACAAATTTTTGGAACTGGAAATGCTTAGGTTTAAATTCTGGCTGTAAGTAACTATTAAGGCTTTGGTTAAGTCTGAGTCTTTAAACACCTTTCAGCAATGGTGCTAGATAAAGGATAATTATTAATTATTATTATTATTATTACTGCTCTTCTTTCCATTTCATAAGGCTAGTTTATGGCATTCTTCAACATATTTTATTAAAAATCTCTTTGTGAAGCTGCATTTAATAGCAGCAGACACTCCAGATTTCACCCACCTGCCTATTCCAGGATCTAGAATACCCTTTTTCAGTTAAAAAGTACACATCTGAAATGTAAAATAGCAGTTCTTGAGTGCTTGTTAAATGCAGAAGAAAGGTTTTGTTTGTGTGTCAGTATGTGCCAAGTAGAGCATAGACTAAAAGCTCAGCAGATTTACCACAAGGCAACCCATGGAGTACAGCCTACCCCAGATAAGACAAAATAGAAGACAATTGATAACTTAAATCATATAAAAATATTTTCAACAAATTTAACAGTATGTATTTGTCTCCTTAGTGGGGAAAACTAGAGAACCAGAGAACAGGAGTAAGGAGAATGGTATATTTGTTGGTAGTTTTAAATTTTTACAGTTTGTGTATATATTACTTATTCAAATGTTATTAGTTAAAATGTGTCCACTCTGAATTATACTAATATTGGCCAGTTTATATTTCTATTTCAGTTTTATTATTCCCAACATTTCTATTTTCTAATTCAATTCTAAATATTTCTTTTTGAAAGTAGTACCAATTATCAATTTTTCACTGTGGACAAATTGCCTCTCTTAAAGTTTTGCCTCCAATTTGATTAAGCATAGCACCCAGTTTTGATTATCTGAGGTTAAGGAAGAATTCACCTCTCTCCTGGGTCTCTCCACAGGGAGCGAAAACAAACTTCCCACCAGCTTTGCAGCCAAGGATTTTGTGTTAGCCACAGCTTTTTGGCTTGCACCCAGGACACATCTGGAAGCTGCAAGTTAAACCTCTCATTCTTTTCTTTTTAAATCTGAGATTTCTGGATTGCTGGGGTGTGAGCTGCCCTGATATTTTGTCCTTGTTCTTGTAACATCTTAATATTTCCCTCTCATTTGAGGGTCAAAACAAGACTAGAAGGGGAAGAAACACTTAACAAACTTTCAAATATAAAAGCCAGTTTAATTGTCTTTAAACTCTGTTGTGTGCAGTGAAAAGTATTCTGGAGCTGGGCATACCAAAGTCCTGACTAAAGCATTATATGAGAAATTCATGTAATAAAAACACTTGTACCTCCTTAATTAATATTTTAAAATTAAAACAAAATTAAAAATAAACCCAAGTAATAACAGTAATTCTATCAACGGGCTCAGGGTTCTTATTGCCGCTAGATAGTTAGTGGAAAATATATGTCCTCATAGCTCTGAAGCCATCATATCCAAGATTCAGAGAAAACAAAACAAAACATTGAACTGATTCAAAGCCCGTTAACTCATAATTAGGCAGGACAAACCAGAGTTGAGGCTCTGTAGCTGTAACAGGTATGTATTGTACAGTAGGGATTTTTGTTGATCTGAAAGGTCCTGAGAGGGGGGTTAAACAATAGAGAAGGCATGATGGTGAGTCCGGCTCTCTGCTGTTCACTTCTCTGCAAGGAACTGTAGAGCCTTCTGCCTCAGACCCTGAGAAGGCACACGCACTTTCAGACCTTATTAAGGACTTTTGTTTCTCCTCTGTCTCCTGCCCCACCTGAATATTGTTCCTTTAATTCTTGGCCTTCCATTTTAAACTCATTAACTTCATGGGCTTTCTGTCTGTTTGTAACATCTCTTAGTAGATGTGTTTTCCATTGCCCTAGTAGCCGAATCTCTGCTCTTCACTTTATCTTCCAGCAGTGTGACTTTGAACAAAGTACCTACTCTATTTGTGCCTTCTCTTTCTATATGAAATGGAGATGGTAACGGTGCCTACCACACAGGGGTCTGGGGAGGATGACACGAGAAAGAGGCACCTTTCTTACAAACGTGCCTGATAAGACAAAAGCACTATGTGGGTCAGATGTTACAATTTTTATGGGAAATTTTACTTATTTTTCCCTTATTCTATGTTACCTTTTAGCTATTTTCTTGAATTAGTATTGTCCTGCTTCCCTTTCTTTTTCTTATTGTTAGTTCTGGAGCTATCACTTTAAGTCATTATGTGTGATTTGGTTTACTTTTATGCTTGAATGTTTCAATAGTTTAATTACTATTTCAGGGCTCTCTTTCTCTTGGGTTTTGTTGATGCTTCTGTTTTCCACTTTTTCTTTTTGGTTGGATTGGTGGTGGTGTGGGTGGGAGGATATATGGATTGTTCCTAGAGTGGGGGTGAGTTTTCATGATTTGTCTTTATTACGGTCAAAAAGAAATAAGCCTGGAGAAGTGATTGCTAAACTTTAGGGTGCCTAAGAATTGGCTGATGGCACCATGCCCAGAGTTTCTGATTGAGAAACTAATGTGTCTAACAAGTTCCCAGATGCTACTGATGTTGTTGCTTGGTGGCCACATTTTGAAAGCCACTGATGTGAAAGAGTATGAATAGGGGAGAGAGTTCCTATTATCAATGACGGAAACTCTTTCGATGTACCATACCCAGTTAAAACCGCATACACACGCGCTTTATTTGGTTCTCCCCAACACATTTCACTCTCTATTCAGTTTGGACTTTTTCCCAGGTCATTAATCCTCCTCTATATATGGGTCATTGATTTGCTGAAAAGTTTACTTATTAAAACTTTGCACCATTCACCTTATGAGAAAATATGTGACTTTGCATCCATGATATGCAAAATGTATAATGATTGTGTTTTAGGAAAATCTTGGCAAATATATGTTAGGAGGGAAAAGCAAAGTTAACCTCATGCCCAAGGATATGCCCTTGAGTTCTGTCTTGATACTTGTGAAGAGCTGGGGTAAAGGAGTTCCAAATCACATAACCACAAGGTGAATTCAAGTTATTTTTTGATCAGAATAGCAGCCTACAGTAATCTTTAAATTTATCAAAAATAGTCTTCTGATAAAACAGTTAAAATTTTCCGCAAGGGTAAAGCAAAATTATTACCCCCCTCCCCATTCTTTGTAACTTGATTCTAAAAAATCAGATGCTACTTTCAGGTGAGTTGGACATAGACTCATATATAAAGAACCAAAAGAAAAACCATGTTTTATAGACAAATGATGTGTTTATATTATCATCTTGAATCATGAGCTTTCAGAGGCCTGAACAAACAATGGCCTCTGAAAGCTCCTTGCTGCTAGAAAATCAAGTTATAGACCAACTTTTCTTGTGAAAATTCTTACCTTTATGTCCTAGATCTTTTAACTAGGTTATAAACAACAAGCCAATATGACAAGCTATTACAGTATCTTTGTGAACATTTAACAAATAGGTGTCTCCTTGGAGAGTACAGGAGGAAGTAGAACTGCTCCAAGTCAGATAATCTATGGCTGCTAAAATGACAGTTTAAAAATGTTTGTTTTGTGGTTGTTTCCTGCAAAGAGCATCTTGTTATATTGCTTTAAATTGTTTTCAAGCTAAATCAGTTGTCGCCATGCTACACAGAGCCAAACTTTTGGATTCCAGTTTATGTTCATCTGCATGCTAGAACTGATCTAAAATCATATTAATATTTGGGAGAGAACGATAGCCCTCCACAAATATCTGTTTAACGGACAGTGCAAGAGACAGGACAAAGGTCAGCACAGCAGTACTTCTGACAATTGGGCATATGTTTGGGTCACATCACATCCGTGTTACTCTTTCTTCTTTTATTCTAGTTCTAATATATCCCATTTGATCACATTTCATGTATTATTATAAGCAGCTATAAATCGCTTTTTGAAGAAAGGAGAATATACAAATAGATTGTAAGAGAAAATATACTTTTAATATATTACATCAAATATATTTATATTTCTTCACATACAAATTAAACTACTGTTATAAATACACTCACACACATTGAAACTCCTCCAAAATTTGCACAGGAACTTGTTTTTCCAGTTGAACAATTGAATAATTTGCTGAATCCAAGGTGCCAGACTTTACATTATAAAACACACTTAAAGCCTCTGGGCACTGAATATTTTATTTTTTCAAAAAGGAAAGTTTGCAATAGTCACTTTTCTTAAGGAGATAGTATTCTCTTCTCAGTAAGGAGTACTTCCATCTTCAATAAGGAGAGGTGCATGCACATTTAATGCATTATTTCTGTCTGGAGCATGCTACTTCTTTACAGGAATACCAGCACAGAATCAATCATTTTCTCCAGTTAGTTTTCCAGTTGACTAAACTTTTCCCCTTACTTCCATAAGCTTGACAGACTGAAGCCCATGTCCAGTCCTTAGACTGTAAGTCCTTTTACTAAAACAGTAAGACAGGAACTTCCCATCACAAGTTCAACTATTTCCATAAATCCTAACTTTGGGTCTCCTTCTTTAAATAATGTAAGATGAAAGGATTTTTCTTATTAATAGGAAAGATACTTTTGTTTTCCCCCAGGAAGGGAGTCAGAGAGAAGATCGTTGGTACAGGGACATAGTAGTGAAGGACCAGGCAGTTAGTTCAGAAAATAGGAAAAGCCAATATGAAGGTTCATTACCAAAATTTTTACTATGGGCAAAAGGAACTCAATTCACCAGGACCTACTACGAAGCATACACGATGCTTCCCAGGATAATCCTCCTGGAAGACAGGAGGCAGGAGTGTCTATCCACCAACTCCTGTCTCCCATTGGTGTAAGGCTTTCCTGGTAGGTAATGCACCTATAATCTCAGATTCCCCTGTATCAAAAAAAGAGTCAGGCAGAAAGCATGAAAATACTGGCTCTCACTTGAGTGGAAAATGCAAAGTCAGTCTGAGCTTTCACAGAAGGATGTACCACAACTATACGTGAAATTAAAAATAGGTCTAAAGAACAAATTTGGTGTTCCAGAGTACCAAAAGTACCCAAATGTGGTGGTAGATGGTTAATGTGGCAACCTGCAATGAAGCACGCTTGTGTAACTGCCCTTCCTCTGTCTCTGGACTGGACTTGTGACTGTTCTAATAGGATACAACAGAAGCAGTGCTTTGTCTGTTATGGTCCTAGCCTTTAACTGATCTAGCGGCTTCTACTTCTCACTTCTTGAAATACTTGCACTACGAATCCAGCCTCCATGACTTGAAGCTCAATGTGGAGAGACTTCTGGCTGAGAACCTTAGGTGAGCTCCTGGTTAGGTCTCCAGATGACTGATGCTGTATCATATGGAACAGAGGAACTGTCAGGTCAAGCCATGGACTCATAAGGCATAATAAAATATTGTTCTATGTTATTAAATTTGGGGGTGTTCATTTTATTCAGTAATCAATAACCAAAACATCAGTCAAGAGACTTTGAAACAAGTAGTGTTTCCTACCTAAGTCACTAGGAAAGATGCTCCTGTCTTCTATGACATGTCCATAGGAGAACTGCTTTTTCTAGTTTTTCTTACTTCTTATCTAACCATCTGGCTATGCTTACTTACCTCTGCTCAACTGTTATGACTCTGGAGAATTCAGAGTAACTTTAGTGCATCTGAAAATAAATACTTTGGATCATCTCTTGCCAAATTACTTAGCTGAGCATTAATGCATAAGAGATTTTCATGTATGCTCTAACCTTCTTCCTCAGAGGGGATGGTTACAGAGTGCCCATATTCTTTCAGTGTTAATTCAGCAGTCATTTAAAACTCACTGAACAAGCATTTATTGAGTAACGTGGCTACTGTGTGGTAGGCATGTTCTAGGTACTGGCATTATGACCATTAACAAAATAGACAAAATCTCTGTCCTCTTGAAGAGGAGAGACTGACTGTAAGCAGAATAAATACATAGATAATACAGTGTCTGCGAGTGGTAAGTGTTAAAGAGCAAAACTAAAGCAGAGATGTGGAATAAAGGAAGGATATTAAGATCTTAGACTGAATGGTCAAAGATGGCTTCACTGAGAAGATAGCATTTGAGTAAAGATCTCAAGTGAAAAAGGGAGGGCACAAAAAGGACATCCAGGAGCAAAGCAGAGAGAACAATAAGGACAAAGAACTTGAGACAAGATTGTGACAGAAATAGTCCAGCAACAGTGATGAGGCCGTGTGGCTGGGGCTGAGTGAGCAAGGGAATAGGGGGCTGAACCGTGGCTGTGGAACCCCACGGCTACAGAACGTTGACTGAAAAGCAAGGAGGAGAATGTAACCAACTGTGCCGAATGCCACATAGTTAAAGGAAGATGAGGTTTGAGGACTGACATTTGATTTAATAATACAAATTGCACTGGCCATCTTAATAAAAAGTATTTTTGTGGAATAGTGGTGCTGAAAGCCTAATGGACTGAGCTCAAGAGAGAACAAACGCTCCAGAACAGAGAAAGTAGAGACAGTCACTGTCAAGAATTCTTTTCAGGCCTCTGTATTAAAGGGAAGGAACAAAATGAAACTGGCACAGTTAAAAAAATGTTTAGGATGAAAAAAATAACAGCAGTTTGTCTGCTGATAAGAATGATCCAAAAGAGAGAGAATGACTCTGATCATTCTGAGAAAGGTTCTGAGAATTGCTAGAGTCATGCACTTAGTAGGTGAAAAGAATGGCATAAATGCATACAGTGCATTAGCCAAATGTAAGTGCAGTTCAAGTTCATTCTTAGTAGAGGAAAAAAGGTAGAGTGAATGGACATGGAGGAGGTGAGGAGATGAGGTGGGAAAGTTCATGGAAGTTCTCTTTTAAAGTCTACACTTTGTCAATAAAGGTGGACCAAGGATATCAGCTGAGAGTGATTACACTGAAGAGGGTGTTGGGGGTGTGCAGAAAGAGGTACAGAAAGTATACAGTGATCAACTAGGAGAATACAGTTTGGAGATACACAGCAAAGACAGTCATGGAAGAAGAGGTATAGCTAGCATACCTCTTCAGCAGCATTTTGACTCAGGATCTATGAAGGCTGTGCTCACCAGTGAAGTGAGAGCAGCCAGCATCACGCTGTGTGCTGCGTTCCGTTCGGCTGTGTGGGTGCAGCAGCAGCAGAGTTGGATTTAACCAGGTTGTGTTTGGCTAATTAAACACAGCAGCGTACTCTGCTCCTCTCAGTCCCTTCGCCCACTCATGGAAATATCGTCTCTCTCTTCCCTGACACACAGGAATGTCTTTCAGAGATTTGGGTGATTCTGACTCAGCTCCTAAAACTTTACTCAATGATGCCTGATGAAAGTTTTATTTGTGTTTTGTTGTTCACTTTTCCTTTCCTACCCCACAACTTGTATGTTTTTCTTTTTCAATATTATGCAATACATAATTGCATACCCTGACAATTTTTCAGAGTAAAATAGTTGTACCCTGACTAGTTGTACCCCAACTAATAGGTTAATTAGTTGTGCCCTGACTAATTTTTCAAAAGGAGACAAGACAATCATGGAAAAAGAGGCATAATTAGGACTTCAACAGTATTTCAATAATGGTAAGTATCAGTTATGAAGCACCTTTTATGTCCTAGGCTTTAACATGCATTTCTAATCCTTTCATGAAGTTTCCCCATTTTAAAGGAATAGAAAGCTAGAGAGCAAAAAGAATTGCCCAGTTGGAAAATGCAGAAGTTGAGACCCAAGCCCTTTTCTACATGTTCCACAGCACTGACTCTGGCTACTACTCCACACTTCCTAGTCCTTATTTGTCAAGGCAAAAAGCAGGCTTTTGTTGTTTTGTCTCCAATTGTGGCACAATCAAATGCTATTAGGTGGGCTTACTCAAATATCCATAATTCAAGATATCATTTCTAGTCTTTCTTTCCAAACACCAGACCTCATCTGTTTTTGATCTTGAGACAAACTTTTTCATTATCATGGTTCAATCCTAACTCGTTCTTAAACACTGAACTTGTACTGGTGTTCTATCCAGTTCCAAGTTCTGAATACATTTGTATATTTATAATACCTTGACATCAATGACATTTGGGCCAATTTTTTTTTTATTGTAAAGTACTGTCCTATGCCTTGTAGGCTGTTTAACAACATCCTGGGCCTCTACCCACCAGTGCCAACAGCACCCTTTCTAGATGTGTGACAAACAGAAATGTCTCCAGACATTGTCAAATGTCCTCTGGGAAGCTAAGCTATCCCCAGCTGAGAAGCACTAGATTAAAAGGAAAGATCAGATAAAAATTTTGGTTTTTTAAAAAATCTTACTCTAAATTTTATATTGCCCTTTATCTGTAACAATTAAAGATGTCACAGTTTGAAATAATTGTAGTAGCTCCTATGTTACCCTTACACTTTAAAATAAATAAATCTATAGTAACATTTATCTTATATTAACTTATTTAATTATAGTGCTTAAAAAATACTCCAAATCTCATACATATTTCTGGCTACAGGACTAGCATCTCTTTGGTGGCAGAGATCATGTAATATGCATCCTTGCATCTCCAGCACTTGCAAAAAATTCTAATACATAGTATGTACTCAACTTGTGCTTTTAAGCTGTGTTGGGAGGAATTTCATATGTTGGCTTTTTAAACTATCTAGGCCTACAGAATGAATATCCATTTATTGTTTTATGACCTTTATTCACATCACCGCCCTGCCATCTAGTGGCCAATTACCCCAACAATAGGCATAGTAATGAGGATGAAATAAACTAAAATGCTTTATTTCTCAAATACAAAAACTTAAAACTACATGTACTATCATAAGATAAAGAAACTTATGAATCCCTTTCATAGGTATGCAAATACATTTACAAATACTGAAATATTCTAATTTTTACCTTTTTGCCTAATTGAATAAAATTAATTCATAGGCGTAAGAATTTTAGCTCTAATACATCACATTTTTACTTACAAATAAATGAATTAGTTATAAATTTGTAATACCTATATTACTTTAATTTTATTTTTTTGCAATTCTCAGGCTTTGCAGTTTTTGTAAAGACTCTAAGACATTCAACAAAGTACCTGCCAGGACACAGAACTCAGAACCAGCAAGGCCTCAAGTTCCTGAGCTGGTAAGATTCATTGCGGGATTCAATCCAAAGTTGTTCCAATACTTGGATTGAAATAGGCAGTTTCTGAACAGTTTAGGCTATTAGTGTGGTTATGGCATTGAATGAATTGACCCAGCAATTCAACCAAGCAGCTCAGTAGGAAAATAGTCTAAGTATAAAAAATTTACTGTGAAGAATCATCTCTATTATTCATTAAATAAACCTCTCCCTAACTCGATTCCACCACCAATTATTACTGTATACTTTCCAGTGTCTCACTCATGCATTATCCTATTGTTGTTATAATAACAGTAATACAGTTAATTAACAACACAGATTGAATGGGGGAGGCCAAGGAATAGAAGAAATATGACAGACAGTGGTTGGCAATTCAATATCAACTTTACTGTTTAGCACTTAAAAGACCATAATCTATTATTAATCCATATTTATGAGTTACAAAATATATTTCCTTTAGCAGGAAGGCATAATAAAATGTCTCTAAATATGCTGAATTGTTCTGTCACTTGTCTGTTTTGTTGAGAACATTAACATGCTTTTAAGTCAAATGTAACAGATGTATAAACTCTTAGATATTTCTCATTCCTCCTAATATTAGCTCCTGATGCATCATGGATTTGAAAGATGAACACTTATTTCTAATACTGCAAACTTACCAATAGCATGACTGCATATTTTCACTCTCAGATACTTAAAATACCTACAGAAGTTTAAGAAGTTATTTAGACCAACTGCTCATTGCAGAGATGACAGGTTTTGCAACTTGTCCAAGGTAAAGCAGCTAACTGTTGCAAATGATTCTAATGAATTCTCAGCCACTGTGCAAATAACTGTTAGTCCTGAGGTTGCATCATAACTTAATGCTCAGGCTGCACACCACCAAGAGTAATATTACCAGGTGAGACTTTCAGGTTCAAGCCCTGGTGTACCTCACTAACCTGCACAAGTTCTAACCTCTCTAGGTCATTCTTTTTCTCACAAACTCTGTTATCCTTTCTATTTTTCTACTTTCTCAAGCAAACCCTTCTAGTGTCTCCTGTAACTCTAATCTACACTAAAAGGTCCTCTTTCCTTCAGATATTCCTATTACGTCCTTGCCTAAATTGAAACCTACATGGGCCCTGGAAGAAAGCCAGAGCCAGGAGTTGAGGTAGGTGCATTTATTGCTCTCTCTAACTGCTACTTCCAAATGATCACCCCTTCCCTCCTGTACTGTTCTTTTGATGCTTATGTCCATCTGGATAAACCACTATTTTTATTCCTTACTATCCTTTGCCAACCTCCTAGTCACATCTCCTCATTCACTAAAGTCTTCTGTTCCTGGCAAAGAGTCCTTTACAACTTCTATGCATTCACCTCACTGATGCAAGAACACCATAGTTTTTCAATGATGTATGGACATTCAATCCACATTACATCACTTTCTTAGTACTGATCAGTCCTTCCCTTCATTAATTCCCATCTTGTTCAGCACAGATTCCATCATCATCAACATCACCTTTTTGAAATGTTCAAAAATGTTTGAAAAGTTCACTTTCAACTTCCAGTTCTTTCTTTCCCTTACTTTAGCTCATCTTACAAACCCCCAATTCATGGATGAACTCACTCTGCTTCAAACTTTCTATCTATTTGCACCTAAGCATACAAGTGTTTGTAACAGAAGTAATTCCAGCCAATGAATCTTGATATGACTCAGAAATCTTGCTATATTTCTCTTACGCTTGCTTTTCTGCTTCCAGGATGATCCTATCAATTTGGTCTCTTTCTCTACAATCTTCTACCTCACTTCTTTTGCCTTTATTTACTCAGCAGATGTGCTTGCTCCATACTTCACTAAGAATACAAAACTGTCATCTGGAAGTATTCTCATCCTTCCAGGACCAAATCGTTAAGCACATCTCCCACTGAATATCCTCCCTCCTCCATCAGAAAGAGGAGTCAAAGAGCTCCCTGAGAGGCAGTTGTCACACATCCTGTATGTCGTATCTTGACAGCTTTTCAGGGGCTCTCTGACCCTTCTGGCCTCTTTCCTCGTTAAATCACTCCTATTTCTAAAATAAAGAAAGTATTGCCTTGAACCCCTATCTTCCCTTCAACAGCTGCCCCGATTCTTCTGCTTGCTTTCTTATTGAATGTCTCCCCTGATTAGATTTTAATTTTTGACTCCACAAACGTGAGGACATTGGCAAATTTATTCCCTGATATATGCCCAAATTCTAAGTAACTAAATATCTGACATACAGTATTGGCACTAAATATCTTTTTTTATGATAAAAGGAATGAGAGTGTCTCTGTAATATCATAACAATAATTAGAAATCAAGTCTATTTGTCTGATGGCATATGAAAAGGTACTCAACATCTATAATCACTAGGGAAATGCAAATTAAAACCACAATGAGATATTGCCTCACAGCTGTTAGAATGGCTATTATCAAAAAAGACAAAAGGTAACAAGTTTTGTTTGTAAAGGATGTGGAGAAAAGGGAACCCTTACATACTGCTGCAGGAAAAACAGTACAGCTCACATGGAAAAAAAGTATGAAAATTCATCAAAAATTTAAAAATAGAACTATCACATGATCCCACAATCCCATTAAGTATATTTTCAAAGGAATTGGAGACAGGATTGTGAAGAGACATCTGCACTCTCATGTTCATTGCAGCATTATTCACAATAGCCAAGATAAGGAAGTAAAGTGCATGTCCATAGATGAATGAATAAAAAAAGGTACATAAATATATTATTTAACCTTAAAAAACAAGGAAATCTTACCGTTTTTGACAACATGGATAAATCTTGAGAGCCTTATGCTAATCACAGAAGAGCAAATACCACCTAAACGAAGTATCTAAAGTAGTCAACTCATAGAAGAATAGAAAGGTGGTTGTCGGAGCAGGGCGATGGGGAAATGGGAAGTGAGTATGAGTATGAAGTTTCAGTTATGGAAGATGAATAGGTTCTAGAAATTTGGTGTACAAAATAGTGGCTTAACAATACTGTATTGTTCCTCTTAAAAATTTGCTAAGCGGCTCGGCGCCTGTGGCTCAATCTGCTAAAGCGCCAGCCACGTACACCTAAGGTGGCAGGTTCGAATCCCCAGCCCGGGCCTGCCAAACAACAATGATGGCTGCAACCAACAGATGGCCGGATGTTGTGGCGGGCGCCTGTGGTCCCAGCTACTTGGGAGGCGGAGGCAGGAGACTCGCTTGAGCCCAGGAGTTGGAGGTTGCTATGAGCTGTGATGCCATGGCACTCTACCCAGGGGGATAGCTTGAGGCTCTGTCTCAAAAA
>CAUYQV010031787.1:0-33747 GCA_963574575.1 Galagoides demidoff | reverse complement strand
TTTTTGAGACGGAGCCTCAAGCTATCCCCCTGGGTAGAGTGCCATGGCATCACAGCTCATAGCAACCTCCAACTTCTGGGCTCAAGCGAGTCTCCTGCCTCCGCCTCCCAAGTAGCTGGGACCGCAGGCGCCGGCCACAACGCCTGGCCATTTTTTGGTTGCAGCCATTATTGTTGTTTGGTGGGCCTGGGCTGGGGATTCGAACCCACCACCTTAGGTGTATGTGGCTGGCGCCTTAGCCGATTGAGCCACAGACGCCAAGCCAATCTCTTAATTTCTGATGGCAGCGCAACTACAGAATTCCCAGCACTGTGTAAGGAACCTCACCAAAACTGGGTCTATGTGTGCCCAGTCATGTTGGTAATAGGTACAGAGAGATAGGTATATATTTTTTTCTGTTCTTCCACAAAAACTTGGAGAGAGCTTAAATTTGAAAATTAAAAAAAAAAAGTAAAAGAAAAAAAAAGCTGTCAAACTAGCCTGAGGCACTGATGATTCAGAATGCCAGTTCTGCCCTGGTGAAGATAGATATTTAGATGGAGGCCCTGTGTGAAACTGAGTAAGAAATCAGCAGGAAATATTTTCTGCTTAACAGATCAGAAGGGTGACAAAGACAGCTGCACTGTTCCAAAAAGCTACATCAGGGTAGATATTATGGGTCAAACTTTCCTTTAGAGAAAGTTCTAAATCACCCCTCTCTTTCCTGCTGGAAGAAATGTTCATTTACCCCCAATGCTGACCATCTCACCAAATATTTTTTTCCTATTTTAGGTATGTCAGTTCCCTCTTACCCCCAAAATACTGCCTAACAAACGTTACCCATCCTCAGTAGCTTATAGCGACAAGAGCTTCCTTTTCCTCCTTACGTCTGTGAGTAGGCTGGGGTTCAGCTGGCCTTGGCTCCAGGCTGCAGACTGGGTTTTGTTCAGTTCTGCACGCCTGTTCTTCCCAGGCTTTTGAGCAAAGCACTCTCTTCTTCTGGCAAAAAGCAGGTGCACAAGAGAGGAAGCCCATCCACCAAGCACATGTCAAACTTTTGTAAGCATTGTATTTATTAACACCCCATTGGCCAAACCAAGTCGCATGGCCAAATCCAAGGTCAAGGGGTTGGGAGGTGTCTTCAGTTCCCCAAAAGACCATGATGACAAAAGTGTGACTCCGATTCACTATTACAGGGACATAAAGAATGGAAGCTAATACTCCAACCACCCAGGATGGTTGATCTCTAGATCAGAGGTTTTCAAGCTGCACATTAGAATCACCTGGGAAGCCTTAAAAAGTACTGACGCCTGGGTTCCACCCTCAGAGAGTCTGGTTAATTGGCTTGGGTGTCAAGGCTGGGAGAAGTAAAAGCTCCCCAGGTGATTACAATCAACAGCCAAGTCTGTGAACTGCTGATGCTAAAGCCAAATGCTATTGATTAAGCCCACATAATTTTGACCCCTGCTTTGGAAAGGACCATATCCCATTCATTTTGGGAGCTCCCCATCTTTTAAGACCTTTTAGAATTAAAGTTCATCACGATGTCAGATGGAATTTCACTTCTTTCTGTGAAAAGAAAGCTGCCCTGGGTCAAATTCGTAAAAAGGTATCATCAGAGATTGTCTTAAGTGCTGAATTCTAATGAATTGCTGGTGATTCTGTTTGTTACGTCTCTATTGTTAAAGTGAAAACACTGGTGTGGGTGCTAATTGCTAACTCCCTACATTTCTGGAGTACAGAATCTTGCCTTATCGTTAGGAGTTAGGATCTGTCTTCTCAAGGCATAGGACACTGGCACAGAGAATGCAACTTCTATTTTGTTTTTCACTTATTTGCGTACTTTCTGTATGTGCGTACATTGAGAAAGAAAGATATCCTTTTTTTGGTGACTTCTGGCATTCAAATTCCCATAAATACATAGACATTATAAAGGATATTCTGTTTTTAGGACCTATAAATACATCTTCTAATTTGTTTTTTCCTGCCATACATCACCCTCACCTTTTGTAAACCACGTTTCTTCCCGGCAGATTTTTTGCTACTAAATGGTCTCTGTATATATTTTTAGTCTTCAAACTTTCATGTCACTTATTCTATCATGAATCCTATTTATAGTTTTCAATTTGGGATATTTTTAAACCACTTCATAACTCTGTGAAAATAAAAATATTGCAAATACCCCCCCTTTTTGATTTTTTTTTTCTGTATGTAAGAAAAATAATATTTAAGGGCCAATCTATGTTTTGGAAAAGCCTTCCCATCTTTTAGGGATCGACTAGATATAGTGATCAAGCAAAACATCCTCCCACAATTTCCCAGTATGTTGTCTGGCTCACAGGGCCTCATTTGTTGAAAAAAGAAGATAAATCATCAGTTTGTATATTATTTTACCCCTCCATTGATTGCCGGCTGTCAGCATGCTTGAGATTTTGAATAACCAATCAAATTATTAATTTTTGGATGAAATTCCATAAGACTGTAGCTAATTACTGATGCATATGCAGATTGGGGGGGGGAGCTTGTGTGAAGCATCAAAAATATGGGTGGCTAAGGCGAAGCGAAAAAAGCCGCATCTGCCCTGCACATGAGTCACTGGGAACATATTGGATACATTTATCAGAGTAGGAAGCGCTATCGAGTCAATAACATTTCACGCTGACACTTCCTTCACATCCAAAAGTTAGATCCACAAATATTTTCTTCCTTGGGACATGGTGTCATAATAAAGAAATTAAAGTCTTGGGACTACACAGCTGTTACCCTTCACATTCATTCCTTGATGACATGACCAAAAAAAAAAAAAAAGCATTATCACACCAACCATCTTTTCATTGCAGGGCACTTAAGGCAGGAGGAGTCCTAGAACTCTGGCAAAAAGCTGTGTGACTTTGAAGAAGTTGCTGAACATCTCTGGGTTTCAGGGTTGTTTTTTTTTTTTATGTTGTTGTTTTCATCTTAGATGATGTCCAAGTCCCCTGTGCAATTTCATTTAATTGCCTAAAGCATACTTGGCACTACACAAGACAGTGTTGGAGGGAGCTGTGTTATAGGAGATGTGTAAAAGCAGATGCTCAATGTGGAAGATGTTATGGGCGGAACGTTCTGGTGCTGAGGAAGTTAATTACACAGAAGAAATAACACTGTGCAACTGTGTGCTCAGAGAATAGGCAAGGTCCCTCAGTGACAGGAGGAAACCAGTGAGGTCAGTGAGGACTTGGCCAAAGTCACTCACAGAGTTGGTGGCCAAATGAAAGGAGGACCCGGAACTCCCAACCCCCATTAGTGCCCCAGGCTGCTTCATTGGCCCAAGTTTAGCAGCCTTGAGATTTACTGGCAGCTCTCACCATTTGGCTAGAGAAAGATCCCTTTAGATCACCACTTGTTTCAGTGTGAGAGAAGGTATTTTCGAGGGTAGACATGGATCTTCCCAGCAAATATGGATACAAGTCAGCCACACTTGAACCATAACATCATACAAGTCAGCAATTGGCTGTCATCTGCACCAAGTGATCAGGCTGGAGCGGAGATAATTCGTTGTGCTGATTTGGTTTATTTGGGCAAATGGTGCCATGTATTCAATCTTGAGGGTGCCCCAGCATTGCCTCCAGAGAGGTGGCCAAGACTTAGAATCCGTGCCTTCAGACGCACTGGGCTATGGCCTCAGGGGGGAAATAGCAGCCTGTTGTGAGCTACACTAGAGTTCTTACATTATCACATGTGATCTTTAATACTAGGAACTGAGTGATGGAATCCTTGCTTTGCAAGGAAACATAGCCTAGAAGCATGAAGGGTTTGCCCAGAGCTCCGTAGTTAATATTTAGCAAACGCAGACTCTCAACTTAGGTTTGTGTAGTTCCAGTGCCCATATTCTTTCCATAACACATTTTCTCTAAAATGCAAACAATGATAAAATGAAAAAAAAAATGATGCTGAAATCTCAGGCTGGGGAAAAGAAAAAGGAAATTTAAAAGAAAGATCGGGTTAGTGAAAATCACTAAGAATTTAAAAATCTGGGGTCCAAATTCCAGGTCTTTCTTCTTGGTCATCATCCCAGTTTACTCCAATAATATTAGACATTATTGTACAACTAACAGCTCCTGAGAAGTCACCCTTCAAGTAAACTTAGTTCCCACACATCTTTCTCACACGACAACACAATGAGGTGGCTACTGTTAACCACTCCACGTGTGTTTGGGGAAACTGGAGCATAGAAAAAGCGATGTGATCAAGATCCCAGATTACGGTGGCAGATCTGATATGTGACAACCTTCCCCTCCATTTTGGATTGACACCAGGCTTGCCCTGGACCACACAAAGCATCTGCCCGAACTGCTTGGAGGTCCCAGATCAGACACTTTCCCTCGTTGGACAGTGGCTTCCTCCTCAATCAAATGAGGAGGCTAGAGGATTGGTAGGGTCCTTTCCAAACCTAACGCCAGTTGATTCTGTCTAAGACAAAAACAGGTGATTAGGAAGAAGCTAGAGTAAGACGAGAAGGGAGAGGAAGGTAAGGAAGAAGAACAGGGGACCCAGGCAGTGGTGGTGGGAACCCAGCCTAGTGCTGCCTCCACTGTGCTCCTGGCCCCAGAGTGGTTCTTCCCCATCTTGGCCAGCTGAGTTCTCTTAAAGCAAATGTCCTTGGCTTTCCAGGGGATTGAGAGGTCTTAAAGAGCAAGAAGTTCAAGCCTGGTGTTCTGAGGACAGAATAACCTGGATTCAAGTCAGGTTTCCCTTCCATCAGCTCTGTGCCCTCGGGTAAACCTCTGCTCTTTCTGGGCCTCAGTTTCCTCACTTCTAAAACGAACAGCTTCGTAACCACAAAATCCCTTTCTTCTCTTACAGGCCGTGATTCTGTGGAAAGTATAAGCCTCCTTCCTCTCCTGGACTTCCCCCAAGGAACCCAAAGTGTTTGCAGTAAGAGCTTTTCTGGTTTAAGGCACAAAAGACCATTATGAAACTGTAACTTTTCTGAGACATGGAGTACATTAAACATATATTTATACCAGAAACCACTCAGTAGTCACTCATCTATTTCTTCGTGTGATTGTGTGGTCATCCCTCCGTTGACAACCTTTTTATGAGGACATTATAAAGTAAAAGTAATGTTAGTTGCCATTTATTGCATGTGAAGTGTCTACCAGGAATTTTGCACTGGGGGTGCGATGCGACAGCCTAGAGTCTCAGCTCCGGAAGCTAGCTGAGGGGCAGTGCTGGGTAAGAGTGGCATGGAGATGTGAGGTGAGCTATGCATGAGAATTAGTGTATTCGTTTGGCCCCACCCATCAGAGCCATTGTCCATTAGAACTCATAAATTAGCAAGTTACATTATGGAAAGAGCAGGGGTTTAGCATCTCAGGTCATGAGATTATCAATTATCCAGGGCCAGTTATCCCTGGCAACCTCTGTCAGGTTGTATTCCATTTCAAGAAATAGAAAACCCAACTCAAAATGGCTAAGAGAGAAGGAAAATTTGTCCTAATTCATTCTAATAGATGGACCTGGTGGTGGCTAATTTTGCACCTCACTGATACGACAAGAGCCTTTTCATCTCTGTACTCTGCATCTGCTGAATGTCAGGTTGGGCCTCCTGCTCCTTCCTCATGGTGACAAAATAGCTGCTATTGCTCTATGTATTATGTCCAGCAGAAGAAGAGGGCATAATCATTCTTCTTGTGTTCTATTTTTTTTTTAAATGAGAAGAAAATTCCCCCCAAATCCTTCAACTAACTTTTATTCATGTCTGTTGTCAAGAAGTGAGTCACAGGCCCATTCCAAAACCAACCACTTATGAAGGGATTGGTAGTACAAGAATTGGCTTAGGCTAACTGAAATTTATTCCCAGTGTTGGAAGATCACCTTCCCTGAAAAGGGGGAATGGAGGCTGCCCAAGCACAAAAGCAATCCTGTTAGTAAGTCAGGACCTTCCATTTCTCAGCAGAAAATAAGGGAAACAACCATTCCTCCTTTGTGGAACTGTTGTGACTATTGTGGCAACATTTTGTATATTTTAAAGCATTTGCAGATATAAGGTACTATTATCCCTCTCCTATATAAGCACAGATTCTCAAACTGAGGTCAGAGTCACATGAAGAGCTTGCTGGGGTTAAATGAGCCCCAGAATTTCTCATTCGATAGGTTTGAGTGGAGTCTGAGAATTCTCTTCTCTAACAAGTTCCTGGATGCTGATGCCATTGGTGGTCCGGGAACTTGGAGAATCCCTGTTTTAGGCTATGAGTTTCTTGTACACGAGAATCATGCCTTATTTCTGTTTATTCTCTAGTACTTCAGTGCCTGGTGCACATAGCAGATAGTAAATAACAAATAGCTCATCATTATTCTATTCAGATAATTCAGCACTTCATTAAAACTTTTACATGGATTGTTTTCGTTAATCCTTACTGTAACACCGTGAGAAAGGCACTTATTACTCCACTTCACAGATGCCTAAAGTGAGGCATCAAAGGCCAATAAATAGCACAGCCCAGATTTAAACTCAGATCCATGAAAATCAACAATCTATACAATTATCTACAACTTTATCTTGAATATAATACGCAGCTGCTAATTACTGAATGAATGGATGGATGAATAGATGAATGAATACGAGATTCTCCAAGAAGGACAAACCACAGAGTTATATGTTGATGAGCTGAGAGAGACAAGTCAGGGCTAAAGCATGGGCCGGTTCTCTAGGAACAGGCTCCAGGAAAAGCCCTGGACATTTGGGTACCTGATCAGAAAAGCATCGAGTATCTCAAGATTGGGAGAAAATGTTTCCAAGGTACTCAGTACTATTATGAAACCAATATATAATCACCTACACTTTCACATGAATGATAAAACACATCGATAGTCCAGAGTGAAAGAGGAAAGAGGATGATGAGGGGAGGCGAGAGGCTGGAGGGAGGGAGGGTAATCCGGTGGGACCTCCCTACTCTGCATAATGCAAGGGTACATGTCAAATCCATTAAGAATAAAGTATAAATGTCTTAGAGAGGTGAAGGCTATGTTAACCAGTTTGATGTAAGCATTCCAAATTCTTTATAAAATCAGCATATTGTACCCCATAAATGCAATAATGTACAGAGTTATGATTTAGATTTAAAAAAGAATGAATGAAAGAAAAGTAGCAGGCAACATAGCCCGCCTTGTAGGGAAGGAAGACCCACTGGGAGGTGACACGAACCAAGGGAAAGGGCTTGCTTGCAGACGCTCCCCTTCACTCCTTCCCCCGCTGACCTTGGCTCATCCCTCACTGACACAGCAGCTCTGCGCAAGACGTGATGAGAACATAAGAGCACCAAGGGGCCTCACTCTCCCCACTTTCCACCCTCAGCTGTCCACGAATTGCAGGGAAAATTCTGAGTATGCGTCCCTCGACGTGAAGGAAGCCTCTTTACAGATGTGCACTCACTCTCTAAGTCACCAGGGTGCTATTTGGTAAATTGCTGCTGCAAAGCAGTGAATGGTACCCTGGTGGCCTCCCAGGCTGATTGTATCCCTAAAAGTGTTTAATTTATCTCTGGGGGAGAATTTATACCCTGGGAAAATCTAGTTCAAAGTATAAATGAATCTTCTAACCAGCCAAGATTGAAGGTACTATAAAATCATAAAGCTGGGAAGCGCTCCCTGAGAGCAACAGGTTCAGCCTCCAACCCCCCAAACGCTCTGCTCACTACGCCGTGATGACACCATCTCAGGCAGGGGCACATGTCTGCTGATTTCAGTGGAGCAGCAGGAAGGGGGTTCCAGGATGTCATTGTACCTCTCTGGCCCTCAGAATCTTTTTTTTGCTTATCTGACGTAAGTCCCTTCTGCAGTGGCTTAAGCTCATTTCAAACTTCTCAGTCCCCAGGGGAGATGGAAGACAGATGACAACAATATCCTCTGAGTCAGAACTTTTCTTAAGCTTGATGATAGATGTTAAGCTTCTAGTGGGTCTGCAGCTTTGGGGGTTAAGCCCCAGTTTAACAACTTTTCTTCTCATTCCTCAGTTTAACATAAAAATGCCGTGAGTCACTCCATTGGACACTTTCAGTAATGTCGAAGTCGGGATAGACCCAGTTCTACTGTGGTAGCAATCAGCCACTGAATATTAATAGCTTGTAACATCCAAGGCTTGTATCTTGCTCACACTAGTGTTCCCTACAGGCCAGCAGTGGGGGCTCTGCTCTTTACAGTCACATGTCAAACTCTGTTGGTCACTGGCTCAGTGGGGAACCATGCATGGACTCCTGCGGCTTCTACCCGGGGGTGACACTTGTCATTTTTATCCACACTACATTGTCCAAAGCAAGTCCTGTGGGCTTCCCTAACTCAAGGGGGCAGGGAAGGGAAATCTCAGCACATTCCCAGAAGGGAGCGTGGAAAATACTTGGTAAATCAGCACTAATGACAGCCACAAGGAACATTCCTGTGCATGAACTTCTTTGAAAAGGTATTTATTTATCACTTACCTGGAAGTCCGTGGAGAAAATTTCAGCGAAGTTGTATGTGTGTGCAACAGGAAGATGATTCTCTGGTTCTCTCTGTTTTGTAGTCTATGCACTTTGGGGGGAGCTACGTCTATTCTAGAAAGTTAATATTCCCCTCTCATGTATTAGTAACACATCCAAAGGGCAGTGGAGGGGGAAGGGATCTAAATTTAAATGAGCTGGCTCTTAAGTCCCACAGGGCATGCTGAGAGCACAAAGAGAATGAGACGCTGTCCTGGTCTTAAGGAACCTAGAGACCATGAGGGACAGAGTCACGTTAATTGATAAGTTCACGGGAATACCCTGTACTATGATGGTTAAGTGCATAGGTTCTGGCATCGACACCACCTGAGTGGCCATCCCTGGTTCTGTCTACTCAGGTGTCTCCCTCATGGTTTGTCCATAATTGCAGTGGCCTCCTTCAGAGGGACTGTAAGAATTAAAGTAGGCAATCCACACAGACACTCACAGCACATATTAAATGCAATGCTCAAAAAAATCCATGTTTTATTGGAATACAGATTCAGGTTGTTACGGGAGCACAGAGGGGTTCTCACGCTAGAGCATCAGAGAGAGCTTTCCTGAAGAAAGTGGTTTCAGTGTTGTGTTTAAAGGTGAACTGGAGTGAGTTAAAGATTGGAGGAAGGGGAAGACCTTCTTAGCAGTAAAGGTAATATAACCCTGGTCCAGGATCTAACCCAGAACGAGGGCATAGCTGGGTTCAAGCCTTCCTTTTGCCACTTGTTAGCGAGTGACCTTGGGTGAGTGACATCATTTCTCCAAGTCTCAATTTCCTGACATCTTCCTCACTGGGTTGTTAGGCATATTCCAGTTCAAGCCAGTACTTGATCAGCTTAAGCCTGTGCAGGAAACAGAGGCATGAGATGCCAGCGCCTTTGTCTACACTACCTTTTTACCAATGTCGCCATTTTACAACAAAAAGCATAAGATGCTCACTGCCATTATTCCAAGCACAACAAGTCTAAGTGAAAAGTGTTTCACTGGCTAGGGCTGAGGACAAGGGTAAGGAACGGAGCTGTGTGTTTGTTTTTAGTTAGAAGTGGTAGGCTCCTTGTTAGCAAGGGAAAGTAATTGACTTATAGTTCCCACTAAACTTAAGAGGCTTTAGTGTGTGCCAGACAAAAATTAAATAATTAGCAAGGAATGTTCAATTCCAACATCCTCAGCCAACTGCCTATTTCTCCATAAGGATGGGCCCCCAGGGAATGGAGATGGATGTAACTGCAATTAAATAGGCACAAGAACCTTGCAGAGGGCTGTCACCACAGTGCCAGAGCTTGGCTGGGACGTACTCTAGAGCATCCACCATCCCCCGCCCATGGTATGCTCCAAAAGAAAGTGCATTAAGATGGTGGTGAGCATTCCCAGATCTGCCCGTTCTGAAAAAATAAAGTCCAATAAAAGAGGTCGTTCTAAAAAGCTGTCCATGAAAGATGATTGTTACAGAAAATATAGCCAAGTGTGTATGATTATTTCCTTTAAGGTTCCAAAGTCACAGGGCCCAATAAAAGATGTGATGGGAGTGTGTGTGTGTGTGTGTGCGTGCACGCGTGTGTGAGATGCTACCTGAAATTCTCAGAATCACTACTGTCCTGTCTCCTGTAAACCATTATTATTTATTATGTTTTAGGTCCCGTGTCAAGTCCTGTGAATGTAATGCTGAATAAAATAGCATGCCCCTTTTCAGAAGCTCTGTATAATTCAATATTAGGTTCAGCTATGTATAAAAGAAATGCTATTCAAAACAATGTTTTACACTAGCCAGAAATTAATTCTGTTTCTCAGGTAAAATAAGAGCAGTAGCTGAAGTTGAGGACCCAGGCTACTACTAGCTTTTTGCTCTGGCTTTAACGCGATGCCGTTCAGTCCAATGTGGCTGCTTTGGTTCCGGCCATCACATTCACATCTTAGTGGGTAACAAAGAAGTAAAAGCAAGGGTGATTGTACCTCCTCCCTTTAAGGACATTCCACAAAACCCAGATGTTCCCCAGCTTCAAAAAGGCAATTAATTATACTGGGTGATCAGGTACCCAGAGAAGAATGAGAAGTTCTGTTACTAAAGAGGAAGGTGAGAATTGAGACTGAAGGATAATGAACAGCTTTGCGGCAGGATTGAAGAGCTCACCTTCCTTCTTTTCTCCATGGTCTTATTTATAACCAAATCACTGAAGTAGCACCATTCTCCTCCAAGAGGAAGAAAAGCCCTAGGCACAAGTGTACTACAAGAAAAAATGGTCTAGATTTTCTTCCTATCTTTCAGACTAATAACAGTGAAAAGGCTTATATGGAAACCAGAACAGGAAACTATAGAAATACCAGAGGAATTTTAAGGATGTCCCTCCAGGAGATAATTGTTTAACCTCTAGGGAAAAAAAAAATAAACCACATGTTTACCTCCATGAAAAAGAATTCCAGAAAGTTTAAAAATTCAAATATCAGAAAGAAAGTATTCTATAATAAAATATAACGTGTTATGTATTTAATCTAGTGATAGGTAGGGCTGTAAATAGATCACACACAAATATACATACACAACACCATGCATAGAGATGGCATATTAGTAAATATTCAAAAAGTACATGTAATAAGATGGTAATGATACCCTTAATGTAAGCAAAAAATAAACTCCCCAAATTGAAAAATGGTAAAGGCTATTTACAAAATAATTATTTTTAAGGTATATGGATTCAAACATAATTCAGCCCAAACCCAGCAAATAAAATGGAAAAGGAAAATCACAACAAAAATAATTGGGGTTATTCTGCCCACAATTCCACAGAATGAGCCTAGACCCTCGATTGCACTTGAGACAGTAGATGAGGACCTATCTCCTGTCTCCATTAACTTCACAGTGGAACAGACTCAACAGGCATTTGGACTGTCTCTGATTTTCTGCTCTGAGTGCTGTCTTAAAAAGCTAAACATCATGTGGAATGCAACATCTCTTTACCCAGAGCTGGTGAGGAACTGGGGAGACAGACTTTCTCACTCAGATCTGGTGGGAAATTTAACTTGATAGAAGCTTTCTTGATGGTAATTTGGCAATGCATGATGTTCAACAGCCTGGGAGGTGTTTGAGAACTGTAGCTTGTTTAACAGGCAGGGGGACAGATTGTTGGCAACGTTGGTTAACAACTTAGTGGAGCATTTCAGGAAGATAAGCTAGCTAGTTGGCCATATTGAAACACTGATTCTTCTTCTCAATAGAGGTGTGGATCTGTAAGCTGGTGTTTCTCAAGGGAGTCCTGGAGAGTCCTCAAGCGGTCTCTGGGAGTCTTCCTCCTGTCCCCCAGGTCTTTTCATGGTTTCAGAGGAAAAATCCTTAAAGCAATTCTGCTTTTGTGTGTGAAACGTGAGCTTAATGATGATTTTCTGGAAATCGAGTTACAGCTTTAGTAATCATTATATTCTTAAATGCTAGTTACACACTACTAAAATGGTATTAATTATTCTGTCTTGGCTAATTTCAGATAATCAGTGGAGTTAATGTTGGTTAAAGGATTTTTTTACGTCTCGTGTATGTTATTATTTTTGTTTGTTCCATTTGAATTTTTGGGGTACTATATTGTTGCCTTCTATCGTCAATGATGCAAAAGGATTGTAATTCAGAAATCAGTGACTGAAGTATGTGAGTTGTGATGAAATAACACAATTCAAAATAATGCATAAACGCGAATAGGAGCTGCCCCCGTGCAAACGGAAAATGTGAATCTCTCCCTGTGAGCTGGGACACCTGTGTTTCCGAGTGTGATGACTTTTCATACACAGTCAAAAAAGAAAAAAGGGAGGAGGAAGAACTGTGATGAACCTGGAAATCAGAATTGATTGAGGCAGCCAGGTATTCATTCTCAATTCTCAATGTTTTACCTGACTCGAAGCTGCCGAATAGTGATACGAAGCCATCGCGTTAAAGAAAAATTTCTCTTGAAGCACAATGACTTCTCTAGTAAATAAATTTATATTTTCTATAATAAGCACAGAATAATGTTTTCCAGCATGAAATTTATGAACACTTTTGCCAAAGGCAAAGAAAAGACAGAGCTATAGAAGCCTCCTTCAAAGTTATTCTTTATACCATGAAAAGGAACAAGTGTCACTCCTGAGAAGCTTAGGAAATGATCCCCAATATAACAAATAATATACTGAGAGAGATAGAAGACGAGCCATCGGTGAAATTCCTTTATCAAATGAGGCAGATGGACAGAGCATGACCACAGTGGCAGGCAGTGTGAAAGAGCAATTACTCTCTCCTACGTGAACTTGCAATTGCAAAAACCCCAATGATACGTGGTGCACAAATCAGGCCCTGGCATATTTCGGTATCTGTATGAGGGGGAAGTGCTGATGAGCTTTTGTTCTGTTGATCACTGTAGAGAATCCATGTAGAGGAATTTAGGTAATGGCATTATATGAGCTAAGATAAAACTCGAGAAGGCAGCAGGCACGTAGGCAACAAGAAAAGGCATTACCACATCCACACAAAGATGTTTTATCTGAATCTCAACCCCTAGACCGATTTATTCAGAAAGGGCCATTGGGAGGGAATGATGCTCTTTCTGATCTTGATTTAGTGCTGAAGGAAATAGTGACCTCTGCGAAAATAAGCAAATTACACAACGGGTGCACTTTTCCAAGGTGCTAGGCTAAGAGGACAACAAGCAGGAGAATGGTCTTCTAGGCTGACGTATGTATGCTTGCTATAGAAAAAACAGAAAGGCATGCGCCCAAGTTTTTAAAAGCAAGGGGTGTAACTTGCCTCTTTTATGTTTACATGGAGGGATCTGGAACATATTCTCCTGAGTAGAGTGTCTCAAGAATGGAGGAAAAAGTATCCAATGTATTCAGTTTTTCTATGAAACCAACTTATATTTACTCACACTTTCTTATGAGAGATAGAACCTATAGCCCAGGATGAAGGAGAGAAATGGAGTGGGAAGGGAGGGGAGGGGGGAGGTTTGACAGAGGGAGGGTAAAAGGCGGGACCACACCTATGGAGCATACGACAAGGGTACAAGTCAAATCTGTTAAGTGTAGAACCTAAATGTCTTAGCACAATAATCAAGTAAATGAGGTGAAAGCTATGTGGATTGGTTTGATCCAACCACGTCAGATTGTATAATAAAAAAAACAACAACACATTGTACCCCACATATGCATAAATGTATTCATGATCTATGTGTATTTGACTTAATAAAAAAATAAAAATATTAAAAAAATTTCAAAGCAATATTTTAAGAAAAAAGAGTCAAGTCAGAGTCCTTATTCTACCTGACTTTGCAGCTTATGATGAAGCTTCAGGTTTCAAGACAGTGTGGTACTGGTTCCTGTGGAAGGAACAAACAGATCATTGGGTAGATGGTGGCAGACTAGAAAACCCAGACTCATACTTATGCCACTGATTAGGTTTTTTTTTTTGGAGACAGAGTCTCATTATGTTGCCCTTGATAGAGTGCTGTGGTATCATAGCTCACAGCAACCTCAAACTCTTGGGCTTCAGCCATTCTCTTGCCTTAGCCTCCCAAGTAGCTGGGACTATAATGCCCGGCTATTTTTTGTTGCAATTTTCATTGTTGTTTAGCTGGGTTTAGCTGGGTTCAAAACTGCCAGCCTTGGTGTATGTCCATAACCACTGAGCTACGGGCACCAAGGCCATCAATTAATTTTTAAGTTAGTTTTATTGAGATAAAATTCACGTAATAGAAAATTTACCATAAAGTCCATAATTTTATGAAGTATTTATAGTATATAGGTAATGTTGTACAACTGTTAGTTACCACTACCTAATTCCAGAACATTCCTAGCACTCCAAACAAACCTGAAAACCATGAGCAGTCACTCCTTCATACCCTCCGCCCCATCCCACGGCTACCACGAACCTAGTTTCTAGTCTATATGAATGCGTCTGTTCTGTGTGTTTCACATCAGTGGAATCAGACAGTGTGTGACTTCCCTGTGTCACCTCATTTCTTAGTGTACTGTTTTCAGGGTTCCTCTATGCTGTACACATACCAGTACTTCTTTATTCCTTTACGTGGTGAAATAATATCCCACTGTATGGATGGATATACTATATATTTTGTTAATTCATCTGGCGATGGACATTCGGGTGGTTTCCATTGCTAGGCTATTATGAATAATGGCACTATGAACATTTGTCTACAAGTTTTTATGCCAACTAATCTTTTCAGCTCTCTTGGGTATACAACTAGGAGAGGAATACCTAGGGCATATGGTAACTATATTTAACTTTTTGAGAAACTGCCAATTGTTTTCCACAGTAGCTGTACTATTTTACATTCCCAACAGCAATATTTGAGGGTTCCAATTTCTTCAAATCTTTGCCAATAATTATTGTTTATTTAAAAAGTCATAATTATTATAGCAATCCTAGTGGGTATGAATTGGTATTACAGTTTTAATATGCATTCCCCAATAGCTAATGACGCTGTGGATCTTTTCACGAGCTTATTGGCCAAGTTTGTTGATCTTTTCAAAGAGTCAGCTTTGGCTTTGTTTTTTTTTCCTATTATTTTTCTTTTTTCTTTTCTTTTTTTTGAGACAGAGCCTCAAGCTGTTACCCTGGGTACTGTAGAGTGCTGTGGCATTACAGCTCATAGCAACCTCCAACTCCTGGGCTCAAGTGAGTCTCCTGCCTCTGCCTCCCAAGTAGCTGGGACCACAAGCGCCCGCCACAACGCCTGGCCATTTTTTGGTTGTAGCCATCATTGTTGTTTGGTGGGCTCGGGCTGGATTCGAACCTGCCACCTTAAGTGTATGTGGCTGGCACCTTAGCCGCTTGAGCCACAGGCACCAAGCCCCTATTATTTTTCTACTCTCCATTTTGTTTATCTCTCACCCTTATTATTTCATTGCTTTCCCTCAATTTGGACTTAGTTGGCTCTTCTTTTTTTACTTTCTTAAGGAGGAAGATTAGATCACTACATTGAAATTTTTCTTATTTCAATATAGGTTTTGACAGCTGTAAATTTCACTCTGCGCCCCGTCTTCACTGCCTCCCCTAAGTTTTGGTATATACTGTGATTTTGTTTCCATTTATCCCAAAGTGTTCTCTCTTCTTCTTGTTTCTTCTCTGACTCACTGGTTATTCAGAAGTGTTAATTTCCATGTTTTTGTAAAGTCTCCAATTTTTCTTTTTAAATTGATCTCTAATTTCATTCCATTGTGGTTGGAGAGCGTAGTTGATAGGATCTCAGTGATTTAAGTTTATTGAGACTAGTTTTGTGGCCTGACATATGGTCTACCGTGGAAAATGTTCCTTGTGCACAGAAGAAAAAATGTGTTCTGTTATTGTTGGGTGAAGTGACCTATAGATGTTCAATTGACTTTTGACAAATATAACAAAATGATTCAATAGAGAGCAAAGTCTTTTCAACAAATGTTGATGGAACAATGATACGTCTATATGAAAAAAAACTACCTGTCTCTTACACTATGCATAAATATTAATTCAGGGTGGATCATAAGCTTAATGTAAAAGCTAAAACAGTCAAGCTTATAGTAGAAAATATAAGATAATATTTTTGCAATTGGGGATAAACAAAATTTTCTTAGATAAGACACAGTATGCAATAATCATCAAAGAAAAGGTGGTATATTAGACTTCATCAAAATAAAAAGCTTTTGCTCACCAATAGACACTGATAAGAAATGAACAGACAAAACATGAACTGGGAGAAAATATTTACAAAGTATATATCTAACAGAAAACTTGTGTTTAGGCTACACAAAGGACTCGTATGCCTCAATAATAAAAGGACAAATCACTCAATACAAAATGAGTAAAATATCTAAAAAAAAAAAAATTCTAGGCTGGGCACCTGTAGCTTAGTAGTGAGGGCACAGGCCATACGCACTGGGGCTGGTGGGTTCTGACCTGGCCTGGGCCTGCTGAACAAAGAAAATGGCTGGATGTTGTGGCAGGTGCCTGTAGTTTTAGCTACTAGGGAGGCTGAAGCAAGAGAATTGCTTGAACCCAAGAGTTTGAGGTTGCTGTGAGCTATGACACCACAGCGCTCTACTGAGGGTGACAAAGGGAGACTCTGTCTCAATTAAAAAAAAAATTCTAGAGAGGAATTATACAAATGGCTAATGAACACATGAAAATGTGTTCAATAGCACTAGGTAAACGCAAATTAAAGTCATCATGACATATTCATAGGATACCATCTACCCCCCAAAGTGGCTAACATTAAAAACAACAACAAAATGGATACTACTAATCACAAGAATGGAAAACCAAGTATCCAAGGTACTCAATACTAACATGAAATGAATATGTAACTAACTACAGGCCCACATGAAAGAGAAACGTGAGTGTTTTCTAATGAGGGAGAGGGGAGAGGAAGGAAAGGGAGACGAGGAGGGAGGGTGGTCGGTGGGTTCCCACCTAATGTGCACGATGTGAGGGTATTTAGTAAGGCCTCTGGGTGAAGGACTCAACTACAGCTTGAACTTCACCTTAGAAAAGAAAACAATGTAACCTAAACATGTGTACCCTCCTATTAATCTGAAAAACAAAAAAGAACAAAATGGACGCCACCAACCAATAGCAAAGATGAGAAGCTATTATAACTCCCACACATTGCTGATGTTCTATAAAGTGCTTCAATCATTTGAGGAAATGATCTAGTAGTTTCTTATAAAAATAAATACACACTCGCCATATGACCCAGATATTCTACTCATGGGCATTTTACCCCCTAAAAAATGTCTTGCATATAGCCCCCAAAAGACCTCCACAAGAAAGTTCATAGAAGCCTTATTATCACCCCAAACTGGAAATGGTTTTGGTGTCCACCACCAGGAGGATGGTTAAATAAACTATGCTAGAATTGTACAATGTAATACAGCACAGCAATAACATGAACAGACTACTGATACATGCAATGGTTTGAAAAGTCTTTAAAATGTCATGAAAAAGGCCTTGCAAAAAATAGTGCCTACTGCATACTCCATGATTTCCCTGACATGAAGTTCTGGAACAGGCAAAATTAATCTGTGGTGAAAAACATTAGAACATGACTGCCTGACCATGAAGACTGGTCCATAGCAAAGTGTGGGGATTGTCTGGAAAGAGGCCTGAGCAAACTTCCCGGGGTGGCACCTTCCTATATATAACTAGAGCTTGTATAACAGTGCTATTTAGACATGTGAAAACTTACAGAACAGTACATTTAAGGCTTGTCAATTCATTGTATGTAAATTTTAATTTTCACAAGTAACTAAAAATTTCAACTGCAGTTGATGATACATATGCTGCAATTTTCTTTGAAATATATCAAAAAATAAGACAGGTTGATGGATAAAGAGAAGTATGAGTAAATGAAGACATAGATGGTCAGAAAAATATAATAAAATATTAACTGTAGAATCTAGGTAGTAGGTGAATGTTCACAGTATATATTTTCCAGCTTTTCTATATATTAGAATGTTTCATGGTAACATGTTACAAAACAAGGGTCTAATAAAAATAAATAAAATCATAGCTCTAGTAATTTGCGTGAAGACTTTTCTTGATTTTAGGTGTTTCATCATCTGGTGTTTCTTAGTTTAAGTCTTTTGAAGAAGATAAAGTTATTATTTAGGTTTTAAAAAAAATGTTTGATGTCAAGGGTAAAGGGTTAGGATCTCATAAAGATGAATGTGTGGTGCAAATAACATAATCGCCAAGGATTTCACTTGACTCTCTACACTCATCAGAAAATGAGAACCATAAGGACATGCAGAAATACTCTCCAAAATCAAATGCAATAAGAGCAAAATTGGGAATCCATTTGCTGCCATCTCTCAAGTTGAAATATTCAACCTTCTGGCTTTTGAATGTGATATGCTCATTGATTTAGCATCCGACTGAATGATAAAAGTAGTCTTCAGTGGAAAATCCCTTCATAATTTCAATGTCCATATTCAATCGAGAACCATTTGTCAGAGCCACCAAAAACTTGCTGCCATTCCTGACAACCTGTGACTGTAAATTTGGATTTTCTAATATAGAGAATATAAAGAATAAAGAGAGAAATTGACTGGATATGGAACATGGCCTATGGCTCAAGTTATCTGTCAGATATTAATATAGTCTTAGCCCAGGTTCCCTAGAAAACAGAGCCCAAGGCAAAAGATTACCTGCTAACACTTCATTGGAAGGTACAATCCCAGGGAATTAAGCGTGAGGAAAAGGAGGAATTGATTAAGGGAAGGAGGGAGATCAAATACAAGAGAGTGTATTACTGAGATGGCCAAATTCTATACTAAATGTGATTCAGTTGCTCCTTCTTAGAGACTATCACCACTGAGACCATATGTTATGTGTTTCAGAATAACCCCCCTGGGGGTGGTGGGTGGGTGAGAGGGACAGAAGTGGGAAAAAGGTTGACACATTTGCCTTCTGGTTCCCTCTGGCTCTCCTCTTCCAGTGTTTGAAGTCCGACTTCAGGAGTGGTGGCTCTCCTCCCTGTTGCATCCAGCCCTCCAGGCACCCGTGGAGAGGCCTGAATCCCCAAGGGCCACTCCAGCCAGTGTGCGGGTGTAGAGTCATCTCCTTGTCAGCTGACACTACACACAGGGCTCCTTAATGTGTCCTTGGTAGTAGCAGCTAAGTTTTAGAATCTTAGATAGATAAAATTCTTGGATAGAATGAGTGCAGCTAGAGCAGCTTTGGCCAGGAGATAAGGCAAGTGGCCATGGTGAGTGGGACTGAGTGGATCTGGGGAAATGCATGGTGGACCTGGTAAGTTGATAATAGATTGCAAATGAAACAAACCCGATATCAAATTGACACACAAAATGATCATTAATGTTTTAAATGTTTTAATATTATAAAATTGTTGATAAAATCAGAAATTGAATCTAAAATTGGCTGTCTTTATGTAGGAAGAGTAGTGTGTAAGTGGTACTTGGTGGCCTCAAATTGGAGAAATGGAGCCACAAACTGAAGTCTTTGTAGTTTCATATGGAAACATTCCTAAGTCTTATAATTTATTAACATTAGGCATTTCCCCCCATTATTTATCCATGTGTATTTTATAATTGTTTCAAGAGGAACAAAGCCAGTAATAGAGACCGAAGTATCAAAACATAGCATGTAATCTCATCACTACTCCACAAAATGAAATTTGATGTTTGTTAATTTTACTCTGGTATGTCTGCCCAGGGGTTAATTTATTTTTATTTCTACCGAGTGTAATTCAGTGGTTGTTTTTTTCCACTCTATTTGGTAATTGAAGTCTTCCTTTAATTTTGTAAAATCTCAGCTAACATCTCTTCAATACTGCCTTTCTGCTATTCCATCTGTTCTTATTTCTTAAACTTTATATTTACATCTATTTCCCAATCTGTTATCTGTAACTTCTAAATTCTCTTTCATATTTCCTTTCTCTTGGTCTCCCCATTCTGCAATCTAGGTAAATTCCTCAGTATTGTCTTTCTAGTTATTAATTCTCTTTCCAACTGTGTCCACAGCCTGGTGTTTATTCTGTCTTATGGTGCTTCATACCAGCTATGTGTGCCAGGGTTTCTAGCTGGTTCCTTTAGCAGTGCTTTGCAACTTCTTTACTATTTTTATGGTGGTTCTTCCTTCCTTTTTTCTCTTTAAATATCTTCAATATATTTATTTTGAAATCTGCTTCTTTTCTTTTTTTATTTCAAAATATCAGGGAGTATGAATGTTTTTGTTACATGGATGCCTTTCTAATGCTTAACTTAGGGCTCAGAGCTTGCCCATCACCTATGTAGTGTTCGTCATACCCAATAGGTAGGTTTCAACCCCTCCCTTCATCCTCCTTCCCCCTTCTTGATTTCCTATGACCTTTGTTCCCATGTGTACCTATCAATCAGCTCCCAATTATCAGAGAGTATATGTGATATGTGTTCTTCCATTCCTGAGATACTTCACTTAGGATAAAGCTCTTAATTCTATCTAAGTTACTACAAAAGACACATTTCATTCCTTTTTATAGCTGAGTAGTACTCCATGGTACATGGATAGTACATTTTGTTAATCTGCTTATGAAGTGATCAGCACTTAAGTTGATTCCATGTCTTTGCAATTATGAATTGTGCCAAAATAAATATTTGAGTGCAATAGTCTAATTGATAAAAATGATAGTAGTGGGATTTTTTGGTTAAATGGTAAGTCTACATTTATTTCTTTGAGGAATCTGCATACTCTTTTCTGCAGAGGTTGTACTAATTTGCACTCCCACCAATAATGTATAAGCATTCCTTTCTCTCTGCATCCACACCAGCATCTATTATTTTTTTACTTTTTAATAATGTTCATTTTGATAGAGATAATGTGTACCACCTTGTGGTTTTAATTTGCATTTTCCTGATGATTAGTGATGTTAAATATTTCAACATGTTTTTTCCATGTGCCTCTCATCTTTAAAAAAACTTTTGATTATGTCTTTTGCCCACTTTTCATGGGGTTATTTGTTTATTTCTTGCTGATTTATTTGAATTCTTGGTAGATTCTGGATGTCAGCCCTTTATCAGATGCATTGTTTATGAATATTTTCTCCCTTTCCATAGGTTGTCTATTTATTCTGTTTATTTCTTTTGCTGTGCAGAAACTTTTTAGTTTAATTAAGTCCTATTTATTTTGTCCTTGTTATATTTGCTTTTGGGGCTCTTAGTCATAAATTCTTTGCCTAGGCCAATGTCTAGGAAAGTTTTTCCAAAGTTTTCTTCTAGAATTTATCTGGTATCAGGTCTTACATTTAAGTCTTTAATCCATCTTGGATTAATTTTTGTGCATGGTGAGAGATGGGGATCCAACTTCATTCTTCTGCATGAGGCTTTTCAACGCAATTCAATACTATTTATCGAATAGGGCATCGTTTCCCCCCAGTGTACACTTTTGTCTGCTGAAGATCAGTTAGTTATAGCTGTATTGTTTTCTTTCTGGCTTCCCTATTCTGTTCAATGATCTATTGTCAATACCACGCTGTTTGATTACTGTAGCCTTCTAGTCCAGTAAAGTGATGCCTTTAGATTTCTTTGTTTTGCTTATGACTGCTTTGGCTTTTAGGGGCTCTTTTATGATTTTATACACAATTTAGGATTCTTTTCTATAATTCCATGAAAAATGACATTGGTATTCTGATGAGCATTACATTTCATCCAGAAATCACTCTGGACACTATGGACATTTTGGCAATATTGGTTCTCCCAATCCATGAGCATGGGATGTTTTCCATTTGTTTGTATTATCAACAATGTTTTTCTTCAATGTTTTTTAGTGCTCCTTGTAGAGATCTTTCACCTCTTTGGTATTATTTTGTTTTATTTTTAACTTAATCTGAAATTGCTCTTGTTAGACATTTTATTATCTAAAATTCCATTTACTTATCTGTTAATTAAGAATAACCACAGTAAATGGCCTATAATATTATTATAGGGATTAAATGAGATGCCCTGCAAATATCTTTTCCCATTCTGAAGGTTAAAGCATCACAAGAATGGAGAAGCAAGAATCCAATGTACTCAATTCTAATATGAAGGCAGTAGATGAGCTAATACAAGGGGTGGTGTAGGGGAATGTGGGATAGGGGATAGGGGAGGTTACAGTGTATTACACACCTCTTGGGGGTGGGACACAATTACGAGTGGGACTTTACTTAACAATTGCAATCAGTGTAACCTAATTCTTTTTACCCTCAATGAAACCCAAACTATAAATAAAAAAGTGAAAGAATAAAAATGAGTGTATTAAATTTTCAACTCTAAAAATCAGAAAAAAACATCAAAATAAACCAAAAGAAAACACAAGAAAGTAGAGCAAATGATAAATGCACTAATTAATGGTATAGAGAACAGGAAATCAGTAGGTCATGTTAATAAACCAAAATCCTAGTTCTTTGAAAAAAATCAACAAAATAGGAAAACTACTAGATCATCCAATCAAGGGAAAAGGTAGAAAATGCAAATATATAAAATAAGAAATGATAAGTTGACTTAACTACTGATATTCAGGAAATACTTTAAAAAATCATGACAACTACCCTGCACAATTCTGTGGAAGTAAATGTGAAAAACTAGAGGACATATATACTATCCTAGGCAAATGTAGCATAACACACTGACCCTAGTGGTCATACAAAGAATAAGAAGACCAATTTCATAGAAGAAAGAAAAAGTTATCAAGGTGCTACTTGACAAAACAGGAGGTGCAGATATTTTTGCAAAAAATTCTACCAGACCTTTGGGAGCTAGATAGTCTCAAAGCTCCATAGATTATTTCCAATTTGTAGAAAATAAAGGTCACTTTCCAATGGTTTTTATGAGGCAAGTATAACACTAATGTCTAAAGGTGCTAAATATAACTGAAATTCATAGACAGTATCATTTGTAAATAGTGATTTAAAAATCTTAAATAAAATATTTGCACAAAGCTTCCTATCTTGCATTAAGAAAATAATGTATCATAAGTAATGGTGGCTTATGCCAGGAATTCAAGGATGGTTCAGCATGAGTATCTACTAATCTAATTCACCATCTTAATAATTCTATTGAGAAAAACCATACAATTATTTCCATAGATTCTGAAAAAATGCTGGACAAAATTCAATATCTATTTGTAAGAAAAAAACTTGAGAAATAAGAATGAGTAGATAATTCTTCAATATATGGAGATACATTTGTATAAAATGTTCATTTATATGCACACACACATATACCTCAATTCTAAAGCCACCATCTTACTTAATGCAGAAAGCTAGAGGAAATCCTACCAAGGTTAAGAATGAGGTAAGGAAGGTGCTCCCTATTTTCACTACTATTTGATATTGTTCTGGAGATATTAGCTAATGCATTTTAGCTAGAGAAAAGAGGGACATGATAATTGAAAAAGAAGGTTGTCAGGTAACATGATAGTATACCCCCAAGTCCCCAAGAATTGATGATAAATAGTAAAACAAAGTCAGACAATAGGAGAATTCAGCAAGCAAGGCATAAAATTAACAAGTAAAAATCAATAGTATTTATAAAGAATAGAAATTATGGTACCTGTAATTTAGAAATTCCACTTTGAATTCTTTCTGTTAAAATTTTAGTTATATTTAAATAAGTGTTAAATCCATTTAGGAGAATGATATTCTTTTTATTATTTGTTTATCTTTTACTTCCTCATGCTCAAATAAAATCTTTATTTAATGATATTTTCATAGAGAAGGAAAATTTTACTTTATAATATAAACAGTTTTAAGATAGGACAACTGAATCATTCTATGGAATATCTAATAGTGTGCACTGCATCATAACGTAAGAATAATTCATACTATATGAACTATAATACAAATTTTAAAGAAAAAGCATCAAGGCTACATATAGATAATTCATGATACAATTATAAAACAGCATAAAAAGATGAAAAATCCTTACTAATAAGATTTAGTACAATGTAGTCCATATGCCAAACTAGGAAAAAACCCATTATCATTAATAATAATAAAATGCTTATATAGTGCTGTGGTGAGTATAGTTCTGTGGTCAAGCATGTGATTTTTGGAGTCAGATGAACACAGATTTGAGTCTAGGCTTTGCAACTTCTTAGCTGTAGGACATTGATGGCGTTATTGAAATTCTATGAGTCTTGGTTTCCTTATCTGGAAAATGGGTCTAAATGATACTTACCTTGTTTAGCTGTGCAAGGAGTGAATGAGACATTTGAAAAGAGCTTCATGTCATACCCAGACCTTAATAATAAATTCCAAATTCATGATAGCTAGTGTTCATTATAATTTCTGTCATTCCTCAATTTTGTATTTACAATTTCATATCCAAAACACGCTGAAAAGTTTTTCCATAACTCATTTGGTGACAATACCCAAATTAATCTCTCCTCATTTGGTAGTAAAATCTGACCTACACTGAGGAGAGGCTGTTTATAGTCTCTATTTCTACTACTTAGAGTGAATATTCATACATTTTATTACAGAAATATCAATGGGATTGATTATGAGGTCTTGCTTCAGACACCGCTGAGAGTTTTGCATAGTACATAGCGTACTTACCATTTGACCTTCCTCAGATCTAAACGATTTGAAATTCCAAATCGTACCTGGCCCAAGGATTCTGGATAATGGATTGTGGAATGCTATATTACTGTTAGTTCTTCTATGTACCCCCAAAATAGGGCAGCGGGAGGGAAAATAATACATTATAATATTTCTTAATAGCAAAGAACTGGGGATAACTAAAACTTGCCTCAGGAAAATGATTAAATAAAATAGGGTCTATTGAAGAGATAAAATACCTGTTGTTATTTGTGATGACTGTGCAGCAACATGAAAAAAAAATTACTTTCACCACCATGTAAAGCGGAAAAAACAGAACAAACAAATTCTAACTAGGTTAGAATTAAAAATACGCTCCGTTTTTTGGTCATACGAATGATATGGACTGAGAAGCCATATAGAAAAAGAAATGTAAGTGACTTGTAAAAATAGTACCATTTTAGGTAATTATTTTTCCAAGATAAACAGGAAAATCTGCATATTATAAAACTGTTTAGGAATTTGTCAGGATGATACTGGACTCAAGGTTGCTGAAATATGACAACAAGCATTATCCTGATTTGTTCTTTGCACATTGTATGAATGCATCAAATTGTCACGTGTCCACGTGAATAAATATTCACGTTTATTATATGTCTATAAAAATATTGGGCCACTCTGTGTGTGTGTGTATAAAAGAATTTGGCAATCTGAAAATCCCATACATTTGATCTCAGATTTACAGTCACAAATAGAAAGGTTCATTCTATGTAAAATCATCAAAGAACCAACTACCATGTCAGAGCCTCCCAGTCTTCCTGGTCAGCCTTCCACTTGCCCCGTCAGACACACATGGACTCACATCATCACCGATCATCCAGCAACCAGAAATTGGCCTGGCCCTAAGATTTTCTGGGTGTGGAGCAAGAATATAAATGGAGGGCCACATACAATAAGTCTAAATATTTAAAGGGATCAATTGTTTCACAAACAGTGAAACTAAGTATGTTCTGACAAACGATAACATAACTTAAAATTACATACAAAACTGATGGTTTTGTTATGACTAAAGATAGGAAAAGGATTAAAGATTACTAAATTTAATTATCGTATGGGTCTGGGTGATCTGTGGATGGGCTTTCAGGGCTTGGAAGAGTAACAAAATACTGACACATATATATATTCCATAAATTATTTATTAGTTCTATAAGATAAATTTTTCTGAGCCTTATTTATGCAAAATCATTAATCACACATTATAATCAAGATTTTGATTTAAATTGTGTTCTATGACAGTAATGATCTAAATGATTAAAAAAATAAAATTATATTTAATCATACAAATTTTAAACACAGCTTATTGGAAAAAACTGAAATTGATGCAAAAATGGAAAAAACTAGCATATCCAGACGGATTCCCCTCCCTAAAGGGGACCTCAGAGCGGCGGTGACTGTGGACTTGGGTATCCTGGTACACATCGACTGGGCAGCACTTGCTGCTGTCTGTTCCTCAGGCTGGCAGGGCTTTGAGAGCCCACTAATGTGGGCTGTAGACGTCCCCGCTGAGTTTACATCAGCTGTCTGTGAAGTGTTTCTTACCATCCCCAGAAAAGCATGAAATCAGTTTAGCAGAAAGAAATAAACAGATGGACAGAGTCATTTATTTTGAGGGGAACTCTGTGCTGTTTGAATTAAAGTAATGAGCACTTTAAGATGCAGTGAAGCTGTTTTTATATTTCATTTGAGTAATTTAAGATGTAAACAGAGCCCCATGGCAGATGAGCAGCACCAAACTTCTTCAGTTTCTGAATATTCTAATAACGGACTGGGGAAGAAAACATCTTCTCTCTCATCGGGGTAATAATAATAACAATAGTAATGACGGTTGCTATCATTGCCAGCATCTTTATGTATTAGTACGTGCAGGCCTTATGTGAGACACTTGGATATACCGCTAGTCCCCTCCGCAACTTTGCAGATCTCTACTTAAAGATGAGGAAACTGAGTCTCAGAAGTTGAGACACACATGGGGGGGACAGAGCTTGTAAGTTAGGGAGATGGGATTGGAGCCCACTCTCCTAAGATTCTAAAACTTTCTTACTCTTTCTGCCCCTCCGCGGAGTGAGGAAAGTCTGCTGTCTTCTGTGCCTGCACTACGATATGATTGCTTTGGTTTTATTTTTAATCGCTTTCTTCCTGATGGTCTGTAACTGAAGTGGTAAGCAAAGCAGTGCCCTGGATTCTGGCCCAAGCCCCAACAGCTACAAGTTCGGGACATTCAGCAGGTTACCTAATAGTTCCAAGCTTCACTTTCTCCATATTTAATGCTATCATATCTACCAAATGCGAATGAGAGGCATTTGGGGGTTGGGCTCCTTGCTAGGACAAAAGTGTAGCAATTATAGAAGCTATTCACGTGGCAATACCAGTAATGTAGCATAGTTTAGAACAGTATTATATATAACACAGAATGGACTAACAGAGTTTAGTATTGAATAGCAATGCAACCTCAGTGCAATGTTGTCTGCTTGCCAACGTTAAATTTCTGGTGAGTAAATTGTTTTAAAATGAGCGTTGTTATCAGGTAACAATAAGATTCATTTGATCTCTAAGAATTTGATGTATATGTAATATGCATCAGACTATGGTAAGAACAGGGTCAGAAGGTGAGAGGAGGGGAGATATAAGAAAGTCTTATACTTTCTGGAAACCAATTCTAAAGATCTCTTTGCCTTTGGTAACTGTATCCTTGGACTACTATCACAGCATCCTGGGTGCCAGTTATCACTCCTGCTCCACAGGCCTCAGCGTTCAACCTTCAGAACCTTGACCGATGCTAAGAAGCAACCTGGGGGTATTGGTAGTGAGGGGACTCTGCAAGGTTACAGCACTGGGATGCTGATGGCCTTACTAACCTCTGTATACCTGGTAGCTAGCAGAGTACTCAGGGCAAAGCAGGCACTCCACAAATGTTTGCTACATCCATCGAATACATGATAATAAAATGCTCTGTGTCCATCAAAACAAGGCATCAAAGTGCATTATTTGTGACATGAGGATAAAGTTATTACTTGTAATTGAAAAATTATTGAACAGAAAATGTTATACTTTTTGTTTTTTGTGAGATAAATATACTTAAGTACAGACAAAGATACACATGCGTGTATATATATATATACACACACACATATAGATATATCCCTAGAAAAATACATAGGGAGACAAAATATTGACAGTAATTATCTCTGGGTGGTGAGATTTTAGATGCCTTTATACATTTTATTTCATTATCCTCATCCTCTTATTTTAGATAATAACTATATGTGACCTCTAACACAAGTTTATGCTACTAGAAGAGAAAAAAAAACTCTTCTTTCCTTTATCAATATCATACATTTCTGTAGCCCCAGGTGCTGGGCAGTGGGGGAATCTGCTGTATCACCTGGTGAAGTGTCGCTGTTGATATCCCTAAAATCCAGCAATGACGGGGAAGAGGAGAGTGTTCTGGAACAGCCAACTCTGAGTCTGTTGGCTGGTGACTACTGGGCACTCATTGTTTTAGGTTCTTGCTCAGGGTGAGGCTCTAATAAACAATAACTGGGTTTCAAGACTTAAACTAGCTCAGGTTTCCAGTGACCATGGGCCTCGTTGAGAGGAGACAGCAGCCTGGTAGAGAGAACAGGCCACAGGTTAGGAGATTAGGTTTGAGGCTATTTGGCTATGTGGACTGGAGGATGCATTTTTACTTGTCTGAGCCTGATTCTTCCCTGGTATCATTAAGGGACCAGGGCATATGATCTCCAAGATTTTTATAGGAATACATGTTTTGAGATTCTCTTTCCACTATGATGGCCCCTTGGCATTGGTGACCGTTTTCACTCAAAGTTGTTGTTGTCTCTCTAGGAGCAGAGAAGCGTTCATGTCTCGGAGGTGGTGCTCTGTACTCCGTCCTGGGCTCATCCAGGGGCCCAGTGTCCTCACATGAGAATTCCTAACATGGAAAGATGCCCAGCGTAGACTGCTAGAAAGGAAAAAGGAGATACAAGGTCAAGGTCAACAGAGATTCACGTTGGGAGGTGAGATGATGGAGACGTTCAGAGCAGGGGGACGTTGGAAGTTGATTTCCTGGGACTCAGAGACTCCACTAACAGCTGCCCTTGTAGACCTCAGGGAAGATGGGTGAAATGGATATTTCACAACTTCCCCAGATACTTTATCGTGAGCCAGAAATAAGCTAACACATGTAAAGCACTTAGCACAGGGGCTGACAACTACACGGTACCAGTCAGCAGTGGCTGTGATTATTAGAATTTGTAACTGTCATCTACATGCATTTTTTCCTATTGCCACATGGACCACTTCATTCCTTCTTTCTGTGCTGCTGAGCAGACTTCTGACCTCCCCCTACCGTTTTCCTGTGTCCAACCTTCCTCTTCTGTATGCTGTTTTTGTTCCAGAGGCAGCATTGCACTCGGAGGGCAGTGGACTCCAAACGGTTAACCCGAAGCGGAAAGTATACAGTGTCAATATTTAGAGTGGCGCTATCTGACCGAGGGTGGTTTTTCCCTCCTCAGAGTAATTACACTCTGTTTGGATTCTCGGTTTTCATAAAAGAAACTTGGCTTGCTAGCTATTACATATACCAAATGAAGCCTAAGCTTGTGTAAATGTTGAATAATGAATTAAAATGAAATTGCTGCTTGTGACAGGCCTTCCACGACTTAGTGTGGTTTTGGAGTCGGAAAGTCTCCCATGCCAGTTTCCATGAAGGAGAACGTCAGAGTTGCCACATAGCAACAACCTCATCATGGTTCCATTTGGCTAAAAGCTGGGGATAGTTGTAGAGATCAGCGGGGGCTATTCTTTCGTGAGTGCCCCCTTCCTGCACCTACAGGCTATCCAAATCTTGTCTCGGGCTCCAGCTTTAGAGGACAGGGCCCTTGGAGCCAAATGAGACACAGCCACTGAAGGTTGACTGCACAGATTGGAAATGGTGACATCTCTCAGGACACGCTCAGTAGCACTTAGTAGAGGAGCTGACAAACACGCACGAAGACCTTGGATTTCAGGTTGGCTATGCCAGAAGCCGCTAAAGGGTCTTAATGAAAAATGTGATGTACAGGATTCACACTTTCTTTAAAAGGTTTATCAAATAAAATGGTATTTATTTAGAAAAGAAGCATTTCAACTTGAAGTTGGAAACTCTTAAGAGTACTTCTAACCTTCTCATTACATAGGATCCTACTGAAGTACTTACAATGAGATTTTGCTCAATATCACAATTGTTTTCCCCGAAAGGGAAAGGCCCATGTCAGACACATGTGTGGCCTGAACTTACACTTTTTAAGATGACTCTGTCTACAGTATGCAGAACAACAGAAGGGGAGGAAGGGTAGAAGCAGGGACGCAGAAACCAATGGAACAGACCTGGTGAATGATGGTAACTTGAACAAGATGGAGAAAAGTGGATAGATTTCAGGTATGTTTAGACAGAGACATAAAAGGATTTGGTGGGGGTTTTACATGAGAAATAAGAACTAAGAATGTCCTTATGTGTCCGACATGAGAAATAGGTCAATGAGCATTTGTCATTTCCTGTGATGGGGATCTGGGGTATGGAGATTAGGTTTGGGGGAAATTCAGAAGTTCTGTTTAGACATGGTAAGTTTGAGGTGCCTGCGCAATGTCCAAAAGGTAACGTCAAGGTCCAGACTTCATATGATAGACTGAGAGGGAGACAGACATCCTAGAGTTATTAGCATGTGGATCATAGTTAATGATGGGGGCTGGGTGAATTAGAAGTGGAAGGTCTAGCACCAAGCCTAGGACACGTTTGCATGCTGAAGGGGTGACTTTGGCTCATCCGCTTTCATTAGTGTTTGTGTACTTCATGTGTGGCCCAAGATAACTCTTCTTCTTCCAATGTGGCACAGAGAAGGCAACAAGTTGGACACCCTGTAAGAAGGGATAGATTAATAAGGCAGGGTATATCATAAAATAACTAAAAGAATGGAGCCGAGTGTTCCTAACACAAAGAAATGATAAACACTGGATGTGACGGATACCCCTTTGCCCTGACTTGATCATTACATATTGTATGCCTATATTATCAAAACATCACATGTGCCCTACAAATATGTACAAGTGTGATGTATTCACAATAATTGAAATTTAAAAATTTAAAAAATAAGCAAACAAGGCTTAGTGTCCATAGCTCAATGGTTACGGTGTCAGCCACATAAACCAGGGCTGGTGGGTTCAAGCCTGGCCTGGGCCTGATAACAAGGACAACTACAATAAAAAAAAAATAGCTGGGCATTGTGATGGGTGCCTGTAGTCCCAGCTACTCAGGAGGCTGAGACAAGAGAATCTCTTAAGCCCAAGAGTTTGAGGTTGCTGTGAACCGTGATGCCACAGCACTCTACCAAGGTTGACATAGTGAGATTCTGTCTCAAAAAAAAAAAAAAAAAAAGCAAAAAGCCCATGCATCTGGGAAGGGATTGGTAAAAAGCAATTTAGTCAGCATTAATCCGAAGGCATTTTAAGTCCCTATGTCCTTAAATGTGGTTCTATTCTATAAGACCCATCTGCTCGCCACTGCAGATCATTAAGGGATAAAAAGTGTCACATGGTGTTAATCCAAGTGTGATTTAGTCTTGAGGCAAGTAAAGAGAAAGGGAGGAGACGATGAACCTTTACCAGAAAAGTCAAGTGTAAAGGTGAGGACAATTTATTTTGAGCATGGTTAAGTATGTACCTGTTCTAGTAGAAATTAAGAGATAGCTGGATGTTAATATATAGAAAGATGGTCCTTGATTGGATTAACTGAGGTATTTTTAAGAAGACAGCATTGGTATAAAGATTAATATAAGGTGACCATAAAGTTCATGTGCAATTTAAAAATTATACTGTATTTCTTTTTGAACCCAGCTCTAACTCTTGTCCCAAAGCTTCAAGGTCCTTTAGCCTCTGCCAAAATCATTTCCTACCGTCAGCCAAAGCAAGTGAATTAGGAACTGAGCTAATTCACCTTAATTCAATTTGGCCAATACTTACTGTGCGTCTTATATTCTGCTATAAACTGGGGAGACACAAGTGAAGATGTCCTTACTCTTGAGGAGCTCACGGTCCCCTAGGAAAACAGACCTGTAATCAACAAGGAGCTCATCTCTGAGAACTTAGCGAACAATTAGCAGCAGCCCTAAGTCACGAAGGAGGCACAGGCAGGGGAGTATGAGGCAGGGCCTGCTCTGGAATTTGGGTTTAACACAGACTGATTGGCAGCAACCTGATTGTATGTACGAGGAATAAGGAAGGATGGATGAGTGGGAGGCAGGGTCACCAGATTTAGCAAATAAAACTACAGAACACAAAGGTGAATTTGAATTTCAAATAAACAATAAATAATTTTTAGCCCCCCAAATTATTGGATTGATGGCTCACATCTCTAATCCTATCACTCTGGGAGACCAAAGTGGGTGAATTGCTAGAGCTCAGGAGTTCAAAACCAGCCTGAGGAAGAGTGAGACCCTATCTCCATAAAAACAGGAACAACAACAACAACAACAACAAAACCCTAGCTGGGTGTTGTGTACTCACCTGTAGTCCCAGCTACTTGGGAGGCTGAAGCAAGAGGATCACTTGAGTCAAAGAGTTTGAGGTTGGTGTGAGCTATGACTCCATGGCACTCTATCAAGGGTGACACAGAGAGACTATCTTAAAAAAAAAAAAAAAAGAAAGAAATATTCTAATTTTTTGGTGTATTATTTGTCTGAAATTTAAATGAAATTAGGAATTCTGTATTTTATATTGTGAACCCTTATATTACAGGACTTGTCTTCCACATTTAATTGCTTAGCATATTACCAAAAAGTAAGACACCACCAAGGTTAGGTGAGGCTTTCTGGAGGGGAAAACCCAGGGCCTGTGGTTTTTTTTTTTTTTTTTTTTTTGAGACAGAGCCTCAAGCTGTCCCCTGGGTAGAGTGCCATGGCATCACAGCTCACAGCAACCTCCAACTCCTGGGCCCAAGCGAGTCTCCTGCCTCAGCCTCCCAAGTAGCTGGGACCATAGGCGCCTGCCACAACATCTGGCCATTTTTTGATTGCAGCCGTCATTGTTGTTTGGCGGGCCCGGGCTGGGGATTCGAACCCACCACCTTAGGTGTATGTGGCTGGCGCCTTAGCCGCTTGAGCCACAGGCGCTGAGCCAGGGCCTGTGTTTTGAAGACGGACAATGAGCGTCTAGGCCCTTGTTATCCAAAGTGCCCTCTACAGACTAGCAGCAACATCGGCATCCGCGGGGAGCCGGCTGGAAACATAGACTCTCGGGCACCACCCAGACCTGCAGACTCAGAAGACACATTTTAACAAGACTTCTGAGTGACTCAGACACACGTGAGGGTTGGAGAAGCTCCAGTCTAGGAGGAACAGAGCAAGGAGTGAGCTGAAGACATGGCCCGTGCAAATGTACAGATGCAAGATGAAAACAGCACAAAATGAAAACTGGTTTCCTTCTGACAGACCAATCACTTGTTTGACCACAGCCTTAACACTTCCTTGCCCTTTCTTATCACTATTTTGCATAGGTATTCTTCTTTTATCTATTCTAAGAAGCAAGAAGACCCACATTCCTCTTATGAAGCAGGAGTTCTATTCTGACGAATGGTCAGAAGTTTAAAGATATGCGTGTACAACTTCGTTACAACATGCTACGTTATTTTTGCTCACGTTCAGCTGGGAGTTTAGTGCATGAGGGGCTACACTCCCACGGACCTAAGTCAACCATGAGTAGCTGGCACCTTTGCATTTCTCACAGGGGGAAACGAATGCTCCAGAGGCTGAGTGCTTGTAAGTTCAAAGGCAGGAGTGTAACCCCCAAACGTCTGACTCAGGATGCTTTTTGTCTGTTGCCTTAAAGCAAGAAGGGACTATTAACAAAGGAGAAATTTTTACATTTTTGAAAAGATTAAAAAAAAATCCAGGTTAAGCAAACTTTGCTTCAAATATTTAGACCTTTTAGACAACAGGGGTTTTGTTTGTTCAGTTGGTTTGGCTTTTTAGGTGGGGGCAGAATTAACTTGCTATTGCCTCAATTCTGCATTCTTAAGTGTACCATGTTTCTCTGAAAATAAGACACTGTCTTATATTTATTTTTTCTCAAGAAGACACACTAGGGCTTATTTTCAGGGGATGTCTTATTTTTATTAAGTATAATACAACAATCTACATTTATTTAAATACTGTTAAGTCATCTTC
>CAUYQV010031786.1:0-65086 GCA_963574575.1 Galagoides demidoff | reverse complement strand
AATATCTATCTGCTTTGCGGTGGAACCGGCTTTGAAGTAGTTCAGTGCTTAATTTTTACTCCACTCTCAACTACTCAGTAGTTCAGGAAATTCACATAAGCCTTTCTGAGTCTCTGTTGTATCCTTATAGTATGGACATGAGTACATTATTTGAACAATAATTTTTAATTCAACTTGTTAAGATGTCGTTTAGGATTTTGCATCCTCATTTATAAGTGAAATATGTTTGTAATTTCCCTTTATAAAAATATATTTTCTCCAATTTTAATATCAGGTGTAGCCAGATGAAGTAGAATGATTTTGAAGTATTTCTTCTTTTTCTCTTGTCTGTAAGATTTAGCATGATCCCCCCCGAAGGTGGGGATCGGGTATATGATCATCTGGAAAGGGGATTTTGAACAAAAACCTAAAGGAAATGTGGGAGGAAGTATTTCTTCTTTTTCTATTGTCTGTAAGATTTAGAATGATTTTGAAGTATTTCTTCTTTTTCTATTGTCTGTAAGATTTAGCATGATGTTTTTTGAAATTATCTTCTATTTTTATTTATAAATATTAGCTGTCTGTTTTTTGAGACTTTGGGAAAAAAAGAAGTTAACTGATGACTCCACACTGAACTGCAGAGTCAAAACACTCTATGATAGACATACCTTTGCCTGACCATGTGAATGTTACTTTTTTGCATTATTATTATTATTATTGCTCAATATTGGATTGCAGGCATCATCTGATTTCTTTTCTGATTGTATTTATCTTCATTCATTCTTTACAAGGTTTTTGTTTCTAGTCCTTATCTTAAACATTGTTATTGTTATTAAAAAATAAATAAATAAAGTAAACCTTTAGTGAACTCTTGCCTTTGTTGCTTCCAATCTGAAGATTTGGGGTAACACGCCAGCCAATATCAATATCACAGACTCATTTCCTTAAAATATCCATTTTGGTTTAAGGAAATTAAGGGGGAAAAGACCCTAGCACAATATTAGATAAATGTCAGAACTGAATATTTTACTGAGTGATTACTATGTGCTCACATGGTTCTGGGCTCTGTTAAAGGGTGTACCCTCGTGGAGTGTACCCTCTGGGGGGTGTGTGTGTGTGCGGTGAAACCATCTATGGATAAACAAACACATGTGAATGATGTGTGGCTGTGTTAAGATGTGATAGAAGAAGTGGCGTGGCCTGAGAGTGTTGTGGAGAAGGTGGGGATCAGGCATATGATCATCTGGAAAGGGGATTTTGAACAAAAACCTAAAGGAAATGTGGGAGGAGGCAATCAGATATCTCGAGAAGATTATTCCAGCAAACAAGGGGTTCCTGAGGTGGGGATGTGTTTGGTGGGTTCCAGGAACAATAAGGAGGCCAGTTCAGCAGCAGCTGGCTGCCTGGGGTCAGGGTACGGTGGGAGTGGATGTGGTGGGGAGGAGCACAAACTTGACTTGCACACTGAGGAGGCTGGAAAGCCATCTGATGACTGGTATTTAAGAGGCTCACCCTGGCTATTGTGCTGTAGGCAGACAGCAAGAAGTAAAAGGGTTGGGACGAGGGTGGAGGTTGGGAGCCGGTTAGGAGGCTGCTGTAAAATTCTGGGCACAAGATGATGGTTGCTTGGAGGCCTGGGTGAGGCAGAGGTGCTGAGGCAGCTCTGCGGTGACATGGCTTCTCATACTTTCCCCCGGGGTGGCTGGGTGGCTGGATAAGACTGCTGCCCTTCCCAAAGTCCGGTAACCCACCTGCTCCGGGTCCTCCATCTGTGAAATGGGGCTAATAATACCTCACAGGGGTGTCGAGAGGATACGTGAGATAATATATGCAAGAACTCTTTTACTTTTACAGAAGAAAGACACTATATAAACCTAGGGTGTTATTATCATTCATTTTAACTTTGGAATAGCATCATCCTGTCATTTTTGATCCCATAATTACAATACATCAGGTAAGCACAGATTTTAAAATCAAGGGAGCACTGTACAATGCACGGAGACATGAAAACTTTGTCACATGAGAACAGCCCTGACAACTTCAAAAGTGCCTCGGAGCTGCATCTATTTCCATACTAATGCGAGCCACATACATCCTGAAATGCGAGCGTGCAGTGTTGGCCAGGCTGCACCTCTCACCCGGCACATATGCAGAAATGGCCTGCCTGGGCCTTGTGGTCTTTGGTAACTGCTGGCAACTTTTTTTTTAATTCAGACAAGGGAGTGAATGTGATTTTTGCTTAAAGCCAAGGGTCATCACTGCCCATCTGGGATAAGTAGAGGTCCCTGATTTTAAAGCACAAGTTAAAATTTACACATATACGTCGTCTTTAGGAACCTTTTCAAAATATTTATCTATGCAACTTGGTTTCATGAATTTCTTTTTTCATGTGGTAATTTTCAGAAGTCATAAATGCTAAGCATTGTCATTTGGGTATCTTTTTGTCAATGTGAATATTTAAGATAGTTTTAGTCAAAAATATTTTCTTTTTTTATTTGCCTTTGTCCCAAGGGACCAACACATTTAAAGGGGGTGAAAGAAGCAGCCCTACTCTAATAACTAGGAGACCTTAGTTTTATGCTAACACAGAGCAGTTAACCAAGCCCTTGGGCCTCAGTTTCCTGGTCTGTAAGATGCAGGAGCCAGCGGTCTTATGGACACCTGGCTCGGCCAACCACACAGGAGAGTGCCTGGCTTAAGATCTGTGGGCTGACAGTGTAGGGATTAGAAGACAATGCCCCTCTGGTCCTTCAGCTCACCACTTTTACCCAGCAGTGCTTTCTGAGCGCAATAAGGTTATTTTTGGAATCACCATCAATTTAAGACATGACACGGGAGAAAGCCGCGGCTGCATCTCTCCCTGGTGGAAACCCCGGAGTGTTATGCAGCCTTAATTAACAGTGAGATGTTGTTGTTTTGGACGAAGACCAAGGTACAGCCCTTCGGGTACCTTTTGGCATTCATTACAGAGATGGCAGGGTGAGTCCACCCCTGATGTTCCTTAGGCAAAACTGAGAAGCTGAACCGCAGTGTACCTGGCAGCCGTGGGGGAGCTCCCCTCAGACATCAGGGCTTCTACAAAGAATTTTGGCTGTGAGAACCGGGCTACGTGTCCTGCGCTGTGAATCAAGCCCGAGACGCTGCAGCCCGTGCAGGCCTTTCATCTCTTCCTCTCTGCGTTCAGTCCCGTGGGTCAGCGGCCACCTGCTCTCCAGCACCTCCGCCGGGTGGATAATGTGCGCAGAGCGCCTCGCAGTCAGGGCTCCAGTGGCTCAGGGCACAAGTGTTGCCTTTGGCCCGATTAATGGAAAAAAATAAATTATTCCACAGTGAACCTGCTGGAGGTATGGTGTGGAGCAGAAATTACAAGGGTTTTTATCCCCTCATTTTTTCCCCTAACTTTCTTGTTGGTACAAAATTCAGCAACATTTAACTAGTTTGGTATTTTTTTTAAAGGGGGCATAATAGGTCTGTTGGTGTTAATTTGGATTTTTTCTATTATTGATGACCCCAGAGGTAGCTTTTTGATTAAAAAATTATAGTAGTAACAGAAATACCTCTTTATTTCCAACCCCATATGGGCAGATGTGGGTAAAAATAGACCTCTCTGTATTCTCTGCTGATCCAGATGTAGGATCCATTAAACTTATTATATGCCAGACACAGTGGAAGGGACATGTACAGACATCATTTCACTTAATTCTCACAGTGTTATGCTGCAGCCTCACTCACAGGTAAGAGGGCTGAGGTGAGGAGTTAGTGAAGGGCACAGCCGGGATTAGAAACCAGGCCTTTCAATTTCTTGTTTAAGCCACTCTTTCCACTAGACACACACTATCTGGGATGAGTCACAATTCTCTGGGGAACGCTCTAAGGAAACAATTTTACAGCTGTTGGAGGACAGAGAAAAAGAAGTGGTAATGAGGAAAGAGGGTTAAATTATGAGTGTAACCCAAATATACCTTCATGGCCTGCAGGCCAGTCCCTGCTCATTGATATATAGCCTAGAACACACATCTGACCTCATAAGTCCTAATAAATTATGTAAATCCTTTTTTGTAAAGAAAGATGTATTTATTCATTGTTTTGAATAAACCTATGTAAGCACCTTTCATCTTCAGAATTAGAACATCACCAGTAACTGATGTTTCTAGTTTTCCAATGTTTTCTTCCTGAACCCTTCTTCTTCCTTCTTCATTAGAATTAATCATTCTTCTGATTCTGGGAATAATTACTCCCATTATTCTTTTTAAAAATAGTCTATGTTTTTAAATTGAAACACGATAGTTGTCCATAATTATGGAGTACATAAGGGTGTTCTACTATATAACGTGTAATGATCGGATCAGGGTAATTAGCTCATTTTTTTCTTTATCATTTGGATAACTATTCATTCCTAAACAACATGTTCAATTTAATTTTTTTGTTACTTTGTTATCTTTTTTCCCTGTTAAGAACACATAAAATCTACTCTTGTAACAAATTTCCAGTAGCCAGACACACAAAAAAATACTGCATGATCTCACTTATATGTGGAATTACCAAAAAAAAAGTTGAATACTTAGAAACAGAGTAAAATGGGGGGTGACCTGGGCTAGGAAGAGGGAGTGATGGGGAGATGTAGGTCGGAGTGCACGAGGTTAGAGTTACATAGAATGAATAAGTCTAGAAACACCAGGTACAGCATGAGGACCAGCATTAACAGTGTTGCATATTGGAAATGTTTAGTTTTCTTAAGAGCGTTGCTATAGTTTGGCTATTCGTCCCTCAATCTCATGTTGAAATTTGGGTCCCAAATTTGAAAGTGGGGCTTCATAGGAGGTGTTTGGATCTTGGGGGCAGATCTCTCATGAATGGTTGGGTATACTGTCCTTGAGTTATGAGTGAATTCTCACTCTGCAGTTCCTGGTTTAAAAGAGCTCAGCCCCCCATCCGCCAACCCCCCTGCCATTTCTTTTCTTGCCAAGTGATCTCTGTACTCATGGACTCCCCCTCACCTTCCACTATGGTGCCTGAGGCTCTCACCAGATGCCCAATCTCCCAGCTAGTAAACTATATAAACTCTTTTATCTTTATAAATTACCAGTCTCCAGTATTCCTTTATAGCCATGCAAAATGTGCTAGGACAAATATGCACAAGTTCAATTACAAATAACACATTACACAGTGAAACATCCTAAAATTCCTTAAAATATATCCTCAGCCAAAAGACTCCACAGTAGCTGTCCTCCCACTGCGTCCCACCCCTTCTCTCTTGGTCTGTGTTTCTGTATCTCAGTTTCTCCCTCTGTGCGTCTGTCCTCCTCCCCTCCTTTTCCTGGCCATTCACATCTCCTTTCCCACACAATCATTACACACAAATTCTCTGCTCCCCAACTTGTGACCCTCTGCTTCAGGCAGGGCCCCCAGGGAAGTCTGTGACTGATATTAATCTCAGAGGGAACAGGCCCTGGAATTTTAGTGAATAAAGTTCTTCATCTCATTATGGAGGTTAACAAGCTCCCAGAGCATGTTCAGATCTGTGAAATATTAACAATGTGACACAGAGTTGTAGGTGGAGGGTATCCTATGCTTAGAGCACTAGGAGACTTTGCCAACTGGACATCAATCAGAAATCAAAACAAAGCATTGTTAACCGCATAATACCAAAAAAATCAGGGGAAAAATATTCGATTTTTAATTGTTGAATATAGAAACCAAATTCTGGGGAGAAGCATTCATTGCTGCATGAATGGAAGTCTATTTAAAACTGACTACAGATGTAAGCTTCCTACTAGGAGACAAATAACGTATTTGAGTGATACAGAACAAAACAGCAAATCATTCTGGAAGTCAAGAAATCAGTTGTAAAGTTGACATTTACTGATGACAGGTCTTTATTCCACAGGGTGGGCTGGGCCAGAGGTGATAGGAACCACACTCTGCTTCCAGTTCAGAGTTGGTACAATCAAGTTCCTTCCTGTGAAAACAGCTCTAAGGCAAGGCCCCCAAAAGCTATCAAAATGATAGAGGGGGTTGAACATAAAACCAAAGCTTTTCTGACAAAAGTACCAGTGTAAAACCTGCACCTTAAAAAACGCAATCTTTAAAGCTAAATGTAAATTTGACTTGTATATCTCGACGTTCTGCGTTGGCTGGTGATGCTCAAAATGGCAGCCCTGGGCAAAGAAGCCAGAGGAGGGTGTATTGGTTTTCTTGTCTGGTGGGGGTGTCTTTTTTGGTTGTGACAAAATGTTTAATTGCTTCATTCCCGTCATTTTAGGAGGGATGTCTCCCTGGTCCAAGTAGGACAAGACAGAGCCTGAAGCTTCTGGCAAATTCAAAACTGTTCAGGCAGTTTTCTACCCTGGAGCATCACTTTGCCCAAACAAGCCTTCCCCGACCAGGTGTCCTCACTGCTCACAGATGTCCTGAAGCAATCCCCCAAATGACTTTTATGGCCAACGTTTGCCAACAGCTGACTCAAAAGCTGCAGGTTCTCTGCCGTTTACACAGAGTCTCTATCAGATTAAAGTTTTCCCCACTTTGAAATTTTAGGATAATTTGGAGGCTCTGATGACTATCCAGATTCTTTACACATTTGGGAAAATCCTGATTTTTCAGATAGCCACATTTTTTTTTTCTTGTGCAGATTTGGGAAAATGACTGACGGCTGATTTGAGGTCCAGAACACAAAGTTTGAAGAAGGAAAGAAAACAAATCACAGAATCAATCTAAGCATGGCACCCACTGCGGACCAGGTCTGTGATCTGGATTCCTGGGTCAAGGAATAATAATCACAACACTCTAAACTCCTAGTGGGTGGGAAATCATAATTCCTAGGCTGACTTTACAATTTCTCTGAATTCCCTTTTCATACACTACCTTCCTCCTATCTTTCCTTACAGCTGGAGATGGCAATGTGACAGTGCTAGGGAATGGAACTTCAGCAGAATTCTGACAGGCCAAGGAAGGACTTTCTTAAAAATAAGTGTGACTATTCATAATGTAACTTGCATCTGCCTTTTGGCGCTAACTTGATGCAGATTCTGTGCCTGGAGATTCAGCAACCCTCTCAAGATCATGAGGATGATCTTGGCTAATACGATGGCAGGCACCTTGGGGCTGGCATCATTGCGCCATGGAACCAGTGCCGGCAGCCACCTCCTCTCAAAGATTTTTATTAGGCAATAATGAAAAGAATCTCTATTTGAAACACCGTATGATGGATTCTCTGTTACTTGAGCCAAAAACATTCCTACCTATATAATAACCCTAGTTAGTGCCTAGCGAAATGACTTTGAACCAGCAAGGTAAAGTGAACAGGCAGAAGACCAGGCTTTAATAACCATCCAACGGCTGTCATTCTAAAACCTGCCACTCCAATCCTCGTCCATTTGCTAAAGTTGAGAACCACATATCCCATGGCCCAAAAGACACTCCCAACAGGGAAACTCACAGCGCCTCAATCTCTTCTTGTGCAAAACTGAACCTCTCTTTTCATGCCTAAATCTGCTTCTCTGACTTCCTAATTTTAATAATAGCACCATAGTCCCACCCGTTGAAGTGAGGACGTAGGAACTATCCGATGGTACTCTGAAGAGACTTTCAAAGCCGTAATCAGAGATCCATGATTTTCTCTGTACCAGAAGTTTTTGTTTTCGTTTTTCCATTTTAAATTTGAAGACTACTCATGTAATGAACTGGGGAAAAATGCACGGTGACCTGTGGCTTCAGCACACCCTTTCCCGTCCTCCTGCTCTTGTATCCTCAGACTCGGGGACTAAACAGAGGAATGAGGAGACCAAAAGCAGCCACACCTGGCCTTCTGGCTCATCCTGTCTCTGCCCAGCTCCTTGCCTCGCCAGGCGAAAGGACCCGAGTAGAGGGCAGGACAGAGCCAAGCATGAAGGACTCTTCAGATAAGAAGAATGCAGGAAAACTCTCAGGAGGAAGCTATGTGAAGACTGAAATATTAAATACACGTGTTTTGTTTTTCAAACATGCTTGTTAACTGTCCCTGTTTTGTAATCCTACCCACAGGGGCAATTAACACAGGCCTCTTCCTATACACTCAACTCCAGGCAGCTAAAGCACATAAGAAAGATGCTTTGGTTCACATTGACTGCCCATGACAAGGGCCGGATTGGGAACTGGCCCCGGGGTTGGCTGGAACTGGGAGCAGTGTCCCTTGGGAACACACTTGGTCTGGCAGGTGCGTTCTCTCAGCGCACTAAGGCTGCTTCACACTGTGGTACGTGGGCCACAGACCACCAACCTCCCAGCTGAAGCCCAAAGGGGAAAAGTTGTCTCTCACCTTGCCTTGGTGAAAAAAAAAAAAAAAATCCGGGGGAAACTCCCAGTAGTTTTCTGGGGTCTTTGAGGACAGCCTTTGCATACATAAAAAGCCATTTGCAGCTACTTGGTTTCTAGGATAAATATTCAATATACTAAAGTAATGAATTTTTTTTCCTTTAAGCTTTTAAGTTCAAACTACAAATCTTATTATTCTTTCTATAAATCTAATAAATTTTTAAGGGGCACTTTACAATTTTGGCAATTAAGTTCCCTTAAACAGTCTAAACCACATTTATAAATGTAATATATATGATTTTCTTTTTAAGTACTTCAAATACTTGACTAACAAGCAAAACTTTTCCAAGTGTCTAAGCGGTTCTTATAAATCTAATAAATTAAACTTTTAAATATCATGACCCTTACGTTCTCTTAAATACTTCAATACTGTTTACAAACTTAGCCAACTGTACTTGGAACTTTCAACTCCAAAGCTTTACTCTGAAATCAACCACTTAATTAGACTTTTAAACTGGAATCACATGGCTAATTATAAGAGTGACTATGCCAGGACCTCTTAAAAATTAAAAACACTTTACAAACATTACAAACACTTTAATTACCAGAGTTATAGGGATTGTCTTAAATTCAGCACAAAAATGTTAAAAGTGTGAGTTTTGCACACTTCATCCTCTCTGGTTAATTCTAAAACCTTTCAAGGTCAGAAAATACCTAGTCAGAGAACAGTTTTATAATTTCCAGAAAATTGGAGCTCTTCGCTCTGGTTGGCATTTCTCATTAACCAGAGATTTAGGAACAGACCCCAGGAGCCAAGACCTTCAACTTAATTTTGTGTATTTTTCCTGACAGACATGATAAAGCCCTTTTTTAAACAATCAGTTGTCAGAGGATGTGGAGCTTATGTCCTAAAAATGGGGTCTCCTGAGCAAACTCTTATCTAATTATTTGAAGCATCTTTCACCTATTTTCACCAGATCTCTGCCCATGAATCGAGTAACTTCCAAACCAGGTGGCTTCATCACTTGATTGGGTTCTGCTAACCTATTTAGCATTTGATTCTTAAGGCCTACCCGCCCGTGGACTTCAGCTACAAAGACCATTTTAACAGAAGGAAGGTGAATGTTGGCTGTTTTGGTCACATGTCCATTCCCTGGGGCCCGTGAGCTGAAGATGTGGTTATTGCCCTATGTCTGTGGGACCACAGACAGGGTAGGGGAAGAGGAGAAACCACAAAGTCATGGCTTAGAGAACCACAACCAGCTACTGAAAAGAGTTCCCCCTCTGCCCACACTGCACGCCCCTTCCCAATCCATCTTCTACTCTACTACCAGTGTGATTTTTCTCAGGTGTGAATGTGGCCATTCACCTCCTCTTTGAAACCTCCTGTGGATCTTCATCTTTTATGCTTGTGGGATCATGGCCAAGGTCTCTGCATGGCTCACAGGCTTCTCATCCTGTGGCCTCCAGACCTCTTTTCAGCCTCATCTAGAACCAATGATCCATGGAGTCCTGAATCTGTCCCGAGCTTCTACACCTTCCTTTCTTCAGACCCACCAGTCCCTCCACCTCCAGTATCCTTTCCTGTTTTCTTTGCTCACTAAACTCGTATTCACACTTCAGAAACCCATTGCTGGATCATCTTCCCTCAACACCTCTCTCTCTTTTCCCTGTGCCCTCTTCTGGAGCTCCGGCCACCTTTGTGGCTTTACTTAGCATTCATCACAATATGTGGCAATTACTTGTCAACATATCTACTTACTATTAGTACATCAGTTCCCTGAAGTTAAGGATATGTGTTAGTTTTCTTTGTATCCCCTGATACCCTCCATGGTAGCTGGCACACAGGCAGTCTCAAAAGGGACCTCAGTGTGAGGTCCCTGGAACCAGTGTAATTGTGAAATAAGGGGCCAACCAAGACATATCATGGACCACGATGAACACTCATGACATTGTGTGTGTGTGTTTAGAGGAGGGGGGAAAGCAGGGAGAATGAGAATGTAGGAACCCTAGTGAAATCAAACAAATTACTTCAAAACCAAGAGAAACCTTAAAATCCTTAAAGGCACATACAAAAGTGGGACCATGGAATATTCTAGACCTTTTATGTTCCTTTTATGTTAAATAATAATGGCAAACACTTTTTAAAGAGTTCTTTCCATGTGCCTGGGATTCTTCATCACATATTAGTTACTGTAATAACTTAGTTTTTTTTTACTAAAATCCTATGGAATAGCTACTACCATTTTCCCCCTTTTAAGAAATCCCAGGTACACAGAGGTTATATAATTTATCCACACTTCCAAATATGTACAGCCTACCAGTTGGAGAAGCACAGTGCTCTATCATGAGATGGAACCAGATCACAGCAAACCAAGAAATGAAGTAAAACACAAGGCAGAGAGAAATAACGGAGGAGGAATCCAGGAATAAGAGTAGGCGTCAGGGGCTGAGATCTTTTCTTAATTCCTAAGGAGATGGTCACCTTTGCATAAAGGTATTACTATCATTTGCTGTTCATGATTTTGTCTGAATTAACTTACAGTTGTCCCTCTGTGTCAGGAAGAAATTGGTTCCAGGACCCCTGTAGATACCAACGTCCATGTCCAAGTCCCTTGTATAAAATTGAGTAGTATTTGCCTATAATCTACACACACCTTCCCTATACTTCAAGTCACCTCTAGAGTACTTATAATACCTAATACAATGTGTCATGTAAGTAGTTGTGATACTATATTTTTTAGTAAATAATAAGAAAAAAAGGATCTGTTTAGTATAGCTCCAACCATCTTTTTCCCCCACAAAGGGAAATCCAAGCTTGGTTAAACCCACAGACACAGAATCCAAGGACTAGAAGACCAACCCAGTTGCTAATGAATGAGGCTCAAATCTTAATATTTGATCAGTTCCATCTACAAAAGCCCGTGTAGGGTAACCGCCCTCTAATAAGTTAGCCAAAAGTGTAATTAGCAATCCCCACAACGCTCAGTTGAACAGGAGGATTTGTATTACTTTTAACTGCCTTACCCTCTTTGACCTGGAAAAGGCGACATCAGCAGACATCAGCAGACATCAGCTTCCCTCTGTGCTGCCCTCAGTTAAGCATGGCAGCTCCAGCACCCATCCCATCAAGCCACTGCTGCATTGTCAGTGATGGCTCTGCATCTCTGTACCAGGGCCAAGCTGAGACAGAGTGTCAGGTTGAATGGATCCACCCTTCCTGATTCTAGGAACTTCTGCCTGGTTTTTTGTCTGCATCACTTCTATAGTTTCTGCAGAGCCGAAAGGCTGCCACTCCAACTGATCGTTCTATCAGTGGTCAATCCACGCTTGTGGCACAATTGTTAACAAGCAAGTTAGGAGCAGTAAAGTCACTTTTGGCTGTACTTCTGGCAGCAGGGAGTCTCTGGGATGGGTTTTTGCACTTTGACTTCCGTTGGCACCATGAGCACATATATGAAGCTGGAATTAAAGTACAGAAAATAAAGAGAGGACTTGGGGAACAACAACTTCCTGTTTTAATCATGTGCTGGCATGTGCCCCTGTGGTCTCTTTAGTTTGAGAAACAAGGCCATTTCCCTGCCTGCAAATGCAGCCTGGATCTGCCTGCATAGGTTGTTAGGACGATGGATGCCAAGTTGTGTGTCTGTGTGTATTTGTGTTACGATTGAAGGAAACCATGAAGATTTCTGTAATTAAAAGATTCTTTAAAATGGCAATTGTGCTATTGTGTTTATAATAACTCTGCCTTCTTAATCTTGGACAAATTCTTGCATGCTTATTAGCTGTGCATCCATTTCTAACACTGTGCTGCTTGTAAAACATACCAAGGGCAAATATTGCATCCTCTTTGTCCCTCAGCTTCCTCATCTGCAATAAAAGGCTTGAGGAGACTCATCTTCATGTTTCCTTATAGTTTTACGGTTCTAGAATTTGAGATTACCAATAGGTACTTGTTGGTTTGTTATAAATACACCTTTCACTTGCAATCCATTTGACACCCAGCAAATGATTTGTTTAGAGATAACACTGTCCAGGAGAGGAAGGAAAATATGTAGCTTATTGCTGGTTGATTTCTGATCTGTTTTTCTGGCTGGGATCTAACACTAAATCAATAAAGGTTGCTGGTCAAGCATGGGATAGTAAGGCTAACTCTTCTGCTAAAGGTAAAGACATGACCAGGGTTCTCACACACTTTCTCTGATCTGCAGGTCCATTCACCATATTGGTTGGACAGCACCTGGTGGATCTCTTCCCCAGGCTTCCGCTGCAATGGACTGGAGTCCTTCTAGGATTCAATCCTTTCCTTTGGTTCTCTGATTTAATCAGATTCAAAGTTGACCCTTTTATCACTAAGGGCCTTCAGCCAAACCCATACTGGTTTATAAAAGGGCTCCATGATGTGCTAGCCTCTTCCTTGCTCTTCGTGCTGGGATTACTTTGTCTTATTAGGGAAATGTTTCTGTTTCTCATCGAGGCTTATTCCAGGGACAGAAATGAAGTGCACAAGCCACCGCCTCCTTCGTTTGGCTGCCCTCTCTGCCCTGGACGTCTGCTTTATACACTTCTCAGAGCTCTGACACCTCTGTTCAATATGTCTTGTCATTCTTGGCTAATAAAACTGGTCTTGTGCCAAGCCAACCATTCCCTCAAATCCTGGGTGTCCCATCTCATCATGTTTTCTTTTTATCACTGAATAAAGCACAGTACTGTTTGACCAATTTTGTGCGTCTGTGTTTCTTTGTTCTGTCCTACAAATACAAACTTTTTCCAACCCAAGACTAGGCCATTTTCTCCACTACGATTTTGTTTCTTCTCACTTTTCTATAGCTAAGGTAGAGTTTAAACATGTGATTTTTTTTGAGATGTGTGGCTCTTTGTTCTCTTTGAACACACTCAGTCACTAAGAAAAGAATTATTCTCTATAAGCACATCAATTTGCTTAAGAAACTCAGCTTCCACTGGGACATCATGCTTCTCATTAGGAGAATTTCCATCTATATTACAGATCAAGATGTTCAGCCTCTCACTGTTTCCCCCACAACCCTGTGAGCCAGGAAATCTGCACTGTTTAATCTCTTCTGCCACATTGCCCATTAGATTTTTTAAATTAAATTTGCATGTATGTCATGCATACTTTTTTGTTGTTGTTTTGGCTAATTTGTACAGATGTTTTGTTCTTTTCCTGTTTTGCTCAGCTCCCCTCTCTCCTGTTCTACACACTGTCATTCCCACCACATTATTCCCTTTAATCCAACTTCTGTATTTCTCTTTTTGACCATGAAATACATAACCTTCAATAGTTCCTCATGTTTACATAACAATATACATAAGTGTGCAGAAATAGAGGTTGTGTTAGCCCGGATCCCAGCAGAAAACAGAGGGCAACTTCCAATTAAGATCATTCAAAAATAATCTAATAATGTGATTATTTATAAAAGTTCAGAGAAGATATAAAAAATGAGAATGGATGGAGCTGTATCCCAGGGTTGTTGACATCCCTGAGGCTAAAGGTAAAACTGTGTGTGTGTTTACCAGAACCTGGACGAGAGTCCCGTAGAAATGGCTGTCTTGGGGGAAGCAGTCTTGCTCAGTGGCTCAGCCATCCCTGACCTCTTCCTACAGCCTCTCCCATCACCTACCGTGAATTAGCTAAGCCTGGTTAGAAGTCAGAGGCTCGCGAGAACTCCACCTAGGTCAGTGCCCAGGGCAGAAGCAGAATGGGGAGAGCAGAAAGCGGATCAGAGGGGAGGAGTGATGACATCGCTCAGAGCTTTGGTTATTTTCTAGAAATGGGATTGTATTATTCATACCTTGCTACATCTGCTTTCTCTTCAATGTGGTAGGTAGCCCTCCAAAGGAACTGGCATGACTTAATTTACTCTTTGTAATGGCTGCCTTTGAGTCCACGGTGTGGGAAGTTCCAAAATTTATTCAGTTTTTGTCTTTGCTGTTAAACAATATTGGAATGTGGGTATGTGTGTGTGTGTAGGGACACTCGTGCCCTTAAGCGTATACTTTTTATTCCACTAAGTTTTGCCAAAGTGCTTTCCACAAGGCTCTAACTTGTCACGTCCAGGATGTAAATAAGTGCTCTTCTCTCCTTCTTTACTCCAGAAGGTGTTATAGTCTCTTTAATTTTTGCTAATCTGTAAGTAAAGTGCTGCCTTGTTCTCACTCTAATTTGTATGTTCCTCTCAGGTATTGAACTTGAATATATTTTCCTATGTTTATTGGCTATTTGGGGAGCCATCTGGATCTTCTCACTCATGCCTCCTGGCTGCTTGCTGGGATCCCTCTTTAGGATCCTGCTTCTCGGTCTGAGCCTTGCCTCCCGCTGATCCTGCTATCCACACTTCTGCTCGGGAGAGCAGTTGGCGTGCTTTCCCAGGGGTGATGTTATCTGTTTATCTACGCACTTGTGCCTTCTGCCTGTCAGTGAGGCCTTCTCTCCAGGGCCATGAGCACAGCTGAGGGTTTGTCCTCTTTGATATAAGGACAGCCTTTCTGGCTGGATTCCAACCTAAAACGATTTCCCCTTCTGATCAGCATCATTCTGGATGCTCATGGAAGCAGTTGTTCCAAAGCACTACTTACTTGGAGTCCCTTCTCTTCCTACTGTCTTGCAGCTGTTAGGACCTTTGTAGCATTTCAGGTGTCATTTATTTGAGACGTGTCCTGAACAAATGAAGACAAACGATGTTATGTGGCTGCCTGTTAGCAATGTGCCCACTGCTTTGCCTCTGTCCCCTCACTTACCTTTACCTGAAACCATGAGAGGTCAAGTCATAACAGACACGACTGTGCACACAAACCAGCAGAAGAGCTAGTTAAAATGCAGATTCCAGTCCAGGCGGCCAAACTGGGGGGTGCCGAGAGTCTACATTTCCAACAAGCTCCCGGGGTGCTAATGCTGCTGATGCAATGACCGCCACTTAAAGATGGATAACAAGATGCATCAGTAGCTTCAGCAGCAAATAGACAGAGCAAAGTGCCCCAGAGCTAAGGAATAGAATCGATGGTAACCACAGCTGCCTGAGTCCAGAGCTTCTGGAATCGAGCTGGCCTGGGTGCTTGTTTCTGTCCCCAGAATCAGAAACCTTGTATTGATGGCGTCACAGTCTTTCCTCCAACAGATTCTGAGTGACTCTAGGACAGAGACTGTCTGTTATTGTTGGCTTGCACAGTGCCTGGCACACACGTATTTGCTAAATGTCAAATGACAGAGTTGCACAGTTCAAAAAAACATGTGGAATCTGGAACAGACTTTCAACCTTCCCATTTGACTGTACACTACAGTGGCAGCAGGAGAGAAGCTTCTAGCACCTGGGCCAAGAGCAGAGAGTCTCTGAACTGTAGCTTTCCCAGTGTAAGACACTAGTTTGCTGTGGGAACCTCTCCTAACTTCACCCAGCTCACTGTGTCACCAAGGAGGCCAGCCCTTGAGGTAATTTATGACAGTTAACCTGAACAGAGGCAAAGCTTATTCTCCATGGGGCAAAGAAGACAAGACAATTGGGAAGCATTGTCTGGAAGATTATGGACTGGGCCCTTCTCTGTGCCTCTGAGCATCTTAGAGTAAAGGCATGAAGAAAGTGGACAGGACCTTTGCTTTATGCAGTTCACAGAGAAGTCTCCACAGCACAGGCCGACAGGTGCATGAAAACGTGTTCAACACCACTCATCACCAGAGAAAGACAAATAAAAACCAGCAGGAGATATCATCTCTTCCTAGTTAGAATGACTGTTATAAAGAAGTTAAGTAAAAAAATAAAGAGTAAGTGCTGGCAAGAAAGCAGAGGAAAGGGAACTCTTATACACTGTTGATGGAAATGTCAATTAGTGCACTCATTATGGAAAACAGTATGAAAGTTTCTCAAAAAATTAAAAATGGAACTCCCATCCCATCTAGCAGTCCTACTGCTGGGTGTTTCTCCAAAGGGAAAGAAATTGGTCTATCAAAGGGATACCCGTACCCCCAGGTTTGCGTCTAAATTCACAATAGCCAATAGATGACATCAACCTACATGCCCATGAACAGAATAAAGAAAATGAAGAATATATAAACAATAGAGTACCATGCAGAGATAAAACATCAAAGCCCTGTCATTTGCAGCAACATAGAGGAAGTAGAGCTCATTACATTAAGTGAAATAAGCCAGGCACGGAACGAGAAATATCACACATTCTCACTCATATGTGGGAGTAAAAAAGTGGCTCTCACAGAGAGAGTGGGGTGGTTACCAAAGCTGGGAAGGGCAGGGAGAGACGATGAGAGAGGTTGGTTAATGGGTACAAACACACAGGTCTAGTGTTCCATAGCACAGTAGGGTGATTATAGTTCAGAATAATTTATTGCATATTTTAAAATAGCTAGAAGAGAAGATTTGTAATGTTTCCAACAGGAAGAAATGTTTAAGGTGATGCATATCCTAAATACTTTGATCTGATCTTTACACATTAGATTCATCTATTCAAATATTAACATGTACCCCCCCCCATAAATGCCTAGGATTAGGAGGCACTGATTTTAAAAAGATTACAAAATAACAGCAACCATTTACTGGAGAAGCCTAGTCCTGTGGAAGGAGCTGGCGCCTTACATAAGTTGTCTAACTGGGCTTGGTCTTCGCAGGGCTCTGTTAGGGTTGAGGCCATCCTCATGCTGACGATGCCGGGGTTGCTCAGAGATGCTGCCTACCTGGGACAGGCCACACAGAAGGAGGCGCCACAGTCAGGATTTGCGGCCAGGTCCATCTGACTTGTTCTGGTTTTCATTCAATAAGAATTAGTTCAGTGCTTAGTCTGGGCTAACGAGTGTCTGGGCTGTGCTTAAGGTACGTCTCTTTCCCTATACTTGGCCACTCCTCCCCTTTACCCCTTACTTTTGAGTAAAGTTAAATGTCTTATAGTCTTTAGGTCTTTACCCACCTATTCAAGTGCAGAGAAGAAAGACTAACAGGATATTTCCAACCAATTTTTCACCGAGAAAAAACCATACATCGTGGGGTTGGTTTGTCCACGTGTACCTGGTTGCCTCGTTTGAACCTACTTACACGCACTGCCAAGTGCTTCACAGAGGGGTAGGTAGCAGCTACGCCTTCTGTGTGTGCCTCTGAAAACTTTTCAGGAGCTTTCGAGAAACAGTGTTTGGCGATTATATTATCCTTACTGAATACGTGAAGGAGGAACTTCTTCATTTTTTGCCTTGAGTGAGGGCTGAAAGCAGACATCTTCTTGGCTGTGTGGAAGCATTGTTCCCTTGGGGGGTGCTATGTTATCAAGCAGCTCCCCTGTCAGGATCCCCATCAGTGTAGGTTGCAAGCAATGGCAAATTATTAACTCGCAGTGACAAGAAGCTTAAGCTAAAATGCAAACTCTGCAAGGTGCACAATGGGTAGGTTGACCCGTGGGGGAGGAAGCCTGCAGGCTCACTCAGCCTGCCCGAAACCTTACCACCTTCTTGTACTTTGTGAATCTCAGGCCCAGCCACAGACGGAGGGACCCAGCTCCCCCCAAAGTTCTTTCCTTATCTTCTCCCGACAAGGCTGGGTAACCATGGTGACGGGGAGGACCTGTGGGAAGAACAAAGCCAGCCTGGTGTTTTGTTCCATCACTATGTTCCACTGAGTGGCCAAAAGCTTTAAAATCAAACAATATAGTTGGAGACATCGAGTCAATACAAGCTGCACCAACTGTCTGGGGCTGAAGGCAGCTCCTGGGAGGAGAAGGCAATGCTTGGGACTCATAAAGAGGCTGCAGATCTGCTCTGGAATCACCCAGCCGAGAGAACGACCTGATTTTAAAGTCCCTGATAAATTCTTTCCACTTAATCTTTATTTAAGGAAACAGTGTTAATTAGCTGTGCCTATCTAGTGTAATTATCTTAAAATAGGATGGGTATTAAATGCTGATAAAGGCAATCTCAAAAGGCAATAGTGGGTTTTGTTAGTTTCGAGTTTATTATTTAAACTAAACGTAGGTGAATATGGGGAAATAGGAAATACTTTTAACCAAATGACGCACTGTTGATGTTCTGCTTTCAAACTGGGAGGTTTACAGGAAGGAACTTTCTACGTGCTCTAACTGCCTGAATGTTACTTCTCCTCTGTTACCTAATCCATGTTTTCAAATTTGAAATATCTTAACAATTCTATTTGTCGATCAATTAACCAGTAAAATATTTATCAAGTGTCTACCATGTTCGTGTTTTGGACAATACACAAAAAAATAGAAAATATGGTCACATCTCCCCTTTAGGAGAGTACAAGCTACTTCGGGTAGGGATGGAAAGGTATTTAGGAAACTGTGAAATTGACTCTAACTTTGGCTTTATCTGGAGAGCACATCTTATCCTTGACCCCTACCAAGCCTACATGGCCATCCATTGCAGGCAGCTACAGATACTAAAACTTCTCATATCTCTGGGAATTTTGTTTTAAATATGGCTTGACTTTTTATTTGGAAACAATGGCAGAATTAAGTTGCCAAAAGATCCCACAGGTTATAATATGGGCTAAATCTAATAAGGTTAGAAGCAGATTAAATAGGAGGGTCTACGTTCCTGTGGACTGAGGAGATTCCAAGCTCTGGGATATCAGAGCTGGAGCACGTCGAGCTGCCCCATCCAGGTGCAGCGTCACCCGTGCTCAGCAGTGTTTCTGACATAATTGACACTAATAAATATTTTTTTGCATGAATGAACCTGCCCAAGTTACAGAGCTAGTGAGTGAGAAGTGCTAAGAAGATTTCACAGCAGTTAATCCTGGAAGCACAGCAAAGAAGCATTTCACACGGCCAGGAAAGACACTCAGAGGAGAAAGACTTGGTTAAAGGAGAGGCTTTTAATTCACTCCACGGTGTTTTCTCATTAATGGGTTATGGCCTATTTTGGATTGAAACCTATTACCTGGTAATGGAATTAATTTGTTGGTACAGAACTAGCATTTTTCTTTTTGGAAAGAAAGGGAAGGGAAGGGAAGGGAATGCCTCCAAGAAAGGGTAAGTCTCTTTTCTTTAAACTTTTATTCTTACCAGGTGAGAAAATTTGTGCGTGTGTGTGGTGTGTGTGTTCCAGCGTTAGTGATAACCAAAAGGCATGGAACACTCCTTTTCTAGAAGGAAATGTTGACTGTTCCTGAGAAAGAAAAACTCCTTTCCAGAAGGGCATTTAAAATGTACCAGCAGTGAGGTCTGACTCCCCCTTGAGCTAAATAATGACCTCTTCAAGCCACTTGCTCTGGGGGCTCCAGACTCACTGACGCCAAGTAACCAGAAGATGCCATATGTCCTATAGTTCAGCAATGTATAGCTGATCACTATGTTCTTTCTGTAAGCCAATGACAATTCCTGACAATCAACTTTCACCATCACCCCCTCTGGATGGGTCTATCCTTTTTTCTCTTTAAAAACTTGAGCCCCTCTTTTTTTTTCCAGAGCACTTTCCGAAGTGCCTGGGAAGGGTGTCCCAGCTGCACCCTTCAACATTTGCACTTGTACAAACTCTCTTTAAACTAGGTTCTGACCCTTTCCATTATTTTAGGTTGACAGTCGTGAAAGAGGGACAGTAAGGCAGGAAGGATGGAATGGCCCAACCAGGTGGAGAGCTGCAAGGAATAATTTGGTCATAGGATCAGACGCCCGAAAGAAAGAGATGGGAATTGAGGCTGGAGGGGCCGGCCCGAGAGGGCATCTTGCTCAGTGAAGAAATGTTTTGCGTTATGCTGAAGAAATTTTAAACAGAATGTCTAAGAAATAGCTAACAAAGAGCGACTGTGAGAGTAGGAAGATAGGGCAAAAAAACATTGCAGAAGGCAAAGGAACACTGACTTTCAAACACAGCTGAGGCTGTGGTCAACAGTGTCAGATGCCCCCCGGGGGTCAGCACAATCGCAATAAATACAAAGGTCATATATGGCAGTAAAGAGGTCAGTCACATCTCAGTTCCTTGTTTGTTTGTGGATTTTTCTTGTTGCTCTTTTTTGTTTGTTTGTTTTTACAGCTATTTGGCACTAAGATCATACAGTAAGAAACACATCACACCTGGCAACCCAGCATTCATGTACTAAATCGAATACATTTTCACAAAATACATAGTTACCACATACAATGCACTCTGTCATTTTTTTTTTCTTTTCTCTTCTATTATGTTTATTTATTTATTTAACTCTTGAGATCTCCTAAGCTGATTTCACATTCAGGTATTGCCTGGTGATCAACAGTTTGAAAACTACTATGTTAGATCACAATGCAACTATATGGGAATGAATAACTTGGCAATCAGGGCAAATTCTCCTGCAATCAAGGGTAGCAATTTTGTTTCTCTTGTGTGTGTATCCATTTTGTTTGGGTTTTTGTTTCTTTGTTTGTTCGGTTGGGTTCTTTTACACTTTATGTGTTTTGCAAAGTCAAGCCTAGATCTACCACTCGTATGTGGGTGTAAGTCTGTAGAATTAAGAATTCTATTCAGTCTTAATAGACTTAAGTCTCCCAGACCTTTTCTAGAAATGTTTTAAAAACTATTCATCCTGGTAGTTGTAAAATTCCTGTATGAAATTATCTATCTTTGAAAACGCTGAAGTGCTATACAGTCACCAATATTTTGTGGGATTGTGGAGGTAGAGCGAGGGGGAGGTCCAAACTATATAACTTCAGTTTCAAGAACAAAAAACACAACAAGCCTTACTTTTCAAAGTCATGAGGGATTTTCCTCCTTTCCAGACAGGAGTAGAGTTCAGAGAATACTCCCAAATTGGCTCACCTAGGGTAAAAATCAGAACATGTTTAATACATTTTTGTGATGCATATGCATGTTTTCTATATTAAGGGTTGAAATTTTTAAAACGAGAGCTACATTTCTCAGTAATTACTTTCCTCCCTATTAAGAACTTTGCAAACAAAGACAATTAGATTCTTATTAAGCTATTGCATACCCAGGTCATGTTAAAAACATTCTAAATGCTCCATGTGGGGAAAAATATTTTAAGCAAATAGCCACGGTTTAATGAGTTTACGTAAGTTAAAATTTTGGCAAAGGTTTTTTTTTCAAGGTCAACGTATGTTCTTAGTTTTTAATCCTTTCCAAAAAGACGTTTGTCAGAGTCTGTAGAGCTTGATAGGTATAAACTTAGTACTAATAGCTTCGTACTATTTTGGGGAACGCTTCATTAATTATAAAATACGTTTGCTCTGTCATAAGGAATCCTGAAAATTCTGGAGTTTTTCGAAAAGTGAGCTTTCAGTTTTGCCCGCAGGAAAGTTGTTTCCTAATGTCCCTCAGAATTGAGTGATGTCCTAAAGTCATATCTTGAATTAAATGTGATGAAATGTAAAAGATTGAACACTTAATTTCTGTATAAGCTTCTCATGGACGGGACAGAGCAGGCTTGGGCTCAGGAGATAACAGGACAGTCTTAACCGATTCTGTGAGACAGACGATTAACTCACACTTGTCACTGCTCCCAAGGAACGCACCGTCTGCACACCCAGGCAGGAGGCTGTTCTCCAGGAAGGCCTCACCCCAACTCTGTGAGGTGTTAGCTGTGGCTCACCAGTGTCTGACCCATGTGCCCCTGAACCTGATCAGCTGGTTGCACTTGGTCTGAGAGGGGCATTGCTTTTCCTCTTTCCTTGATTACGTAATGAAATATTTTCCACAAACACCCTCCCAACCTCTCTTCTCCCCTTCATTCTTTTCGCCCCTGGAGAAATGGGGTAATTTATGAACGTGAAAGTGGAAAGAATCACTGGGATGGTTGTCTCAGCTTAGCTTTTCATTCTTGGATGAACCTGCTAAGTTCTGCCCCTCTCAGAACTTTGTGCCTGTTGGGAAGCCCCAGTCCAGTGCTTCTGGGACAGTGTGATGAAGTCTTGACCTAATTCCTAGTTGCCCTATCAACTTGGTTAACAAACTAGTCAACCCTTGAACTTGACCTCTATCATTATAAAAGTGGTATTGTGACCTTGAGAGGTGCTTCTTGTGATGTTTTCAAATCATTCAGAACCTGGCTAGGAAAGAGGAGTGCTATTTATTGAGTCTCCTTTTGTAGACTTCCGACAGTATTAATTACATAATTTAATTCAAAAGTTCTTAAATTGATGAGATGTGATTAGAGTTGTTGATTCAACATAATTTAATAAACGTTATCCTGACCATGACAACTGTAAACGTTCATCAAAAAATGCTAAAAATAGAGAATTCCACACTCATTATGGCTCCAGTGTCCTAAAATTTGCCCTTTATTTGAAACAAACCCAAACTGGAATTCTTATATGATGCTTGTAACAGTATGCTTTTTACAAGACAAACACAGAATTCCAATTAGCTTACCCAAACAGAAAGAAAAAGGCTTTAGCCTTTTCATCAAAAAAATGGTGAAATTTGCATATGAATATGTTTTAAGTCAAACAAAATGTTTAAAGCACTTATGTGTCATTTGAAAATAATTTCCCTCTTCAATTGACCTTTAAGAAAATATTTTTGCACCAGATAACTTGTACCATAGTTCTAATTTACAAGCTCTTTTAAATTTGAGGGGCCACAAACCTTTGAGGATCCGGTGAAAGCTGTGGATTCCCTTACCCCTTAAACTGCATGTATAGACCACCCAAAGCTCCCAGGACCCGTGATGCCCATCTTTCATTGTGTTCTTGAAAACCTCCTTTTTCGGGCTCAGCGCTGTATCACAGTCATTACAGCACCAACCACATACCCTGAGGCTGTCAGGTTCAAAACTGACGCCGGCCAGCCAACAACAATGACAACTGCAACAAAAAAATAGCTGGGCATTGTGGCAGGCACCTGTAGCAAAAGAATTGCTTAAGCCTAAGTGTTTGAGGTTGCTGTGAGCTGTGACGCCACAGTACTCTACTGAGGGCAACATAGTGAGACTCTATCTCAAAAATAAAAAAAAAAAAAAAGAAAGAAAGAAAACCTCCCTTTCTCCCTTTTCTAGTTGTTGCCTGAAGCCTAAATTAACATGGGCCAACATTGCAGGCTAATCATCAGATAAAATAAATGTGATCAAAGATCAAAGAAGTAAAAAAATTGTCGTTCTCATTATTTTGATCTTATCTATTTATCCAGAGGATTGTTTGATGTTCAGGCACCACATTTTAATGGGTGTGCTCAAAAACTAGAACCTGTTCAGAAGAAATCGGTTGGATAACACAGGATGCAGAAACTAGGTCACATGACCAATGGCTACAGAAATTTAATCTGAGGAAGAATGTCTTTGGGATGAAGAATAACTCTCCTTTGTGAGAGAGGCTGGCATGGAGGTGCAGGCTGATCTGTGTGGTTCTGTGCAAGGAGCAGGCTGTTCTACGTGGTTCTTTGCCGGGTGCAGGCTGTTCTATGTGTTTCTGTGCAAGGTGCTGGCTGTTCTGTGTGGTTATGTGAAATATGCCAAACGTGGAAAAATAGAGAGAAGCTACTCCCAGGCAGGTGTGGACTCTACGAGAGAATCCCTTCAGCTGGAGAGATAAATCAATACTGACTGATCAACAGCGATTATAAAGAACCTAATATTGTTTTAGTATTTCAGATTATCTATGCAAGGTGCAGAGAACCATGCAGATCAGCCTGCGCCTTGCACAGAACCTCACAGAACAGCCTGTGCCTTGCACAGATAAAGACCGCTTTTCTTCTTGCTAGGATAAGTTACATATTATTCTACATTTTCTTTTTTTAAAAAAATGACATACATATTTCAGTCAGGGATTTCCATTGTATTCTGTCAATTTTCTAGGTATTGTGCTTTTGATTTGCCTATTCAAAGGGATTTCTTGATTTTTGCCTTTTTCCTAGGTAATCATTAAGCATAATGATAAAATATGCTGGATTTTTCTTTGGAAACCTATTGATTTTTGACCTTCATACTAACTTCTCTTTTCCTCCCACCATATCACAATTCTCACAGAAATGTTCCTGCAGAGAAAGGGGGGATTTTTAAAATTTTTAATATTTTAATTTTCTAGTAAAAACTGGATAATACATATAGTATTTCCCCCACTTCCCTCCTGCTTCTTTCCTCTCGTTTTTCTTTTTTTTCCCCCCTTTTCCTCTTTCCCTTTACTTTCTGTCCAAATTCTTTCAGGATTTGTGGTTGTGATATGCGATTTGCAGAGCTCAATACAAAACGAAAATATGGACCCTGTTGTTCCAAAATGATTGAAATTTCAGGACAGCAACAACAAAACATGAAACTAAGTCCAGGCATTCCCATGTGCTCAGGTCTCAGGCCCGTAAAGCCAGCCCACCTATAATTGCCATTTGTTGAGTGCCTCCCCGATCTAGGAGCTGGGCTAATTATTTAACATGCATGACCTCATTTAATTCTCCCTGAAATGTTAACATCCTAATTTTGTGAGTGAGAACATTGAGACTAATTAGGGAGAGATAATTTCCTAAGGTCACACACACAATATTTAGAGTTGTAGAATTAGGTTCCCCACCTTAAGTCAATATCTTTCTTTATAAGGAATTAGGGAAAGGAAAAAAGACGGAGAGAATGCAACCAGCTGAGACCATTACTCCCTTCAAAGTGTGATCAAGTAACTGCTCATGTATATCACATAAGGCCATGCAAAGTTCTAGGGCTGTGATTTTCAAGTGGTGTGCCGCAGGACACTGTGTGTGGTGAGAACACTTAGGTTTGCCATGAAAAAATTTAAAGATCATTAATTAAATTATTTCCAAAAGAAGTTCAAAGCACAGTAAGTATATTCTTTTTTTTCTTACTCTTTTATCCACATAATGTAAGTGTGCCATGGAAGTTTAACTATAGGTTCAAGTGTGCTGTGAGATGAAAAAGGTTGAAAAACACTAGGGAGTCAAAGGAAAATAAGTCTAACCTTTGCCTTTCAGCCACATGCAATGAATTGGTAAGAGGATGCTGTCTCAATCACTCATAAAATGAACTTGGTCTGGTAAGAATTCTGCTATTCAAGGAGGATCAAAAGTCTCTCCCATTAATGGGCCCTATCCCCAGACCTGCCCTCCCCAGCTGGGCTATGGCGACTCTCTTCCCGCCATGCCTTCTGCCCTCCTTTCTGCCCTGGAGAGATTGAGCTAGTTACAAATATCACTCCTGAAAGACCCCCTAAGCCCCTCCCTTTCCTTCCCCAAGATGAAAAGCAACTCCCTGGATGGATGGGGGTAAGGATCTGGCAAGCATTGATCCACATTTGGGGGCTGTGTGGAACTGATTTCTCAAACTGCTGTGAGCAGTGTAGATTCACTTTCTTTGTTCCATTCGTGCCCTGGACCAGTAGTAACTGGGAATTTGGGACATTTATTTCTGCACCTCAGGTGAAATCTCTCCTGTGGGTGGACTGTTTCTTGAGGTCCCAAGTTAGGGAAGCTGTGGCTGCACATATGAAATGGTATTTCCCATTAGTGTTAACAGTAATGTGAATTTATCTTCATCTCTTGGTCTTTGTAATTTACTTATACATTGCTTTTAGATGAAAGGATATGTTTTTCCTTCCCAAACCCCAACAATTATTCCTTCTCCCCATATACAATGCTCACTCACACGTTCTCCTTTCTCCAAACCCTTTCTGCATTGCTTGGCTCGGCCCCGTCACTCAGTACTGCTGGGTGTATTTCTTCTGCTGACATATGTTTGTCCTATTACGTAGAGTAGTGAAGAGACTTAAATCCTGGACTGAGTTCTTACTAATTGGCTGTCTGGCACAGAGGCACTTCCCCTCATTGAGCCTCAGTATTTTCATCTCTTAAAAAGAAGCACTGGATTTTGTGATCTTGAAAGTCCCTTCCACCTCTGACATGGAATTATTCCTTTAGGGTTAGAGTCTTAAGATCTTTCAAGGTGCAACCGGACAGGTCCTGTGACAAATTAATTTTAATCTATACAATTATGTAAAAGAAATGGAGGAGAAGGCTCTAGGCAACACTCAGTGAAGATCACTGGGCCACAGTGTCTTAGCCAACCTTATCTGTTCAGGGGCCACTTGGAGCAAGCAGATTCGGTACAGCAGGTGAGGATGTTTCTCTGATGGTTCAGGAGGGAAATCTTCTGAGAAACATTGAATTTTATTGAGCTCCAATATCATGGAACATAAGTGACCTCTTGGGTTTTTAGGTCTAGGTTACTATCTTCCTTGAGCAGATTAATTAATTACTTTAATCATCTACTTTGTAAATATACATTATCTGGGCATTCCCAGGTGACAGTCACGCTTCTGATTGAATCAGTGAACAGCATCTCCTCCCAGAATGGATTCACATTCCAGAAAGAGTAGAATAGCATTCCAAGCAAGAGAAAGAACAGGACAAAAACTGTAAGAGACAAAAACTATAAGCTACAACTTAATGAATAAGGAGAATGTAATGGTTAATTTTATGTGTCAATCATGGCTGGGCTACTGGATGTTCAGATATTTGGGCAAACATTATTCCGTAGGTTGGATGATATTATTATTGAAATTAGTGGGCTTTAACTAAAACAGGTTATCCTCCTTAAAGAGGGTGGGTCTGTTTCCCTCAGCTAAAGGCCTGAAGAGAAGTGAAGGACTTGCCTCCACTGAGGGAGAGAGAATTCTCCACCAGACTGCCTTTGGGCTTCATCTGCAACAGAAGTTCCTCTTGGGTCCACAGCAGATGCCTTTTGGATTCAAACTGCAACATCCGCTCTTACCTGGGTCCTCAGCTTATTGGCCTACTTACAGATTTTAGATTTACCACTTCCATGATTTCATGATCCAATTCCTTATTTAAAAAAATCTCTTTCTATACACACATGTACATCCTATTAGTTCTGTTTCTGTGGATTACTCTAATACAGAAAGGAAGAATGAAAATGAGGTGGTGAGCTTGATGGGGCTTGGCCAAGTGGGCCTTTTTGGATATAGTAGGTAGCCTGTACCCTAACTACACTGAAGGTTTTTAGCCAGGGAATATTAATAGCTGACTTACATTTGGCTCACACAGGCTGGTGTGGGAAGTGAATGCACACAGGCAACTGTGCAGACAAGAAAACCACAGAAGCGTTGCTGTAAGTGTCCAGGCAACAGATGATGGCGCCTTACACAGCCGTATAAGAAAATGCATTGGTCGGAGGTCCTCAGATTCAGAAAGCCTTCTGGAGTGAGTTCTGATAGATGCAGAACTTACTCTTGGATTTTATATGTATTTTCAGATTTGAAAAACAAAGATTATTTTTTTCTGCCACAAGAATACATAAACAGAGCCTGTAATTAGGTCATGACTCTGGCCCAGAAGTATCTATAGATATTGTGTGTAGATTGAAGAAAAAAAAAGTAAACTTTGTGGTTATTAATAGCAAAGCAGATCTAAGAGTAATTAAAAAGCCCGTGATGATTCCAAGTGCCTTGGATGATCCCTGTGTTTTAAGTTTCCTCGTCTGCCGAATGAAGATAATAGTAGGACCTACCACACGGGTTATTATGAGAGATAACTCACATGCAGGGCTCAGAACAGTGTCAGACAGGCAGTGAGCACATATGTCTTAGTCTATACTACAATTGCCATCATCATTATCATTATAATCAGTAAAAATCCAAAGGTAGGGAGACTTAGAATCCAAACCCAGATACTGTACTAACATGAGCAAGACTCATGAACACAAATTAAAACAGTCAGAGGCTTGTGGAAACAATGTCCACATACATGTACTGAGACCTGTAGTACCAGAAATAAGTAATTCAGCAGTCATGAAAGCTGTCATGGGATCAGAGAAATCCCATAGTCCTTAGACACCCACTCTGATTTAAAATATAAAATTACTAAAATAAGTACATACAAATATATAAAATTATTTTGAATCATGATAGCAAAATTAAATACTTATACAATGTACATACTAGCTTACTTATATACACTATCTCATGTAAACTACTTTGAGCAATGGCCCAACAGGATGTATTATTATCCCTGTATTAGAAATGAGTTAATGAGGCCCCAGGAAGTGATGAACATGTTTAAGGTCTAGTGCTAGTAAGTATAAGAGCCACACTTTTGTCTATTTGGAAACCCATGCTTGTTGAGTTGAGAAATAACATACAAAGAGAACTATAAACCTCTTTGCCAGAAAGGAAAAGCCCTTCCCTGTTTGTGTTCCTCTAAATGAGTAAGAGTTGAAAGCCTGAAATAAGCCCTGCCACCACTGCCCTGCTGGAGCAGCTCACCTAAAGCTCAGCCCCTGACCCTGCTCCTTCCCAGCCTGGCTCACCGCCTTTCCTCTCCCTCCTTCCCATATTGCAACCACAGAGAAAAACCAACCATCAAATCACACCTCCAGCCCTCAGGGACACACCCAGATGCACAGTCTTGGCATAACTTGCAGCCCTGATGGAGCTGAGGAAGCATCGCCCTGTCCAAAGAACGTTTGGTTGAATCTGGAGCCAGAGGGCAAGATCACTCTTTTTCACTCCATTCCGAAGATCTGGAAAAAAATCTGGAAGAAGTTGATTTTATTTTTTTTTAATTTTTAATTTTATTGAACGGTAACTATGTACATTAATGCACTTCTGGGGTACAGTGTGGGGTTTTCGCATGCAATCCGAAATACTTCCATCAAACTGATCAACACAGCCTTCGTGTCATTTTCTCAGTTATAGTTTTAAAACATTCTGGTTCTACTCTTAGAGAGTTTCACTTGTACCCCTGTACGAAATACCTCAAAAATGGTCCCTCCAATCCCCCTCCCTCAACCCATTCCCCCCTCCCTTCTCCCTCCCCCTCCCCACATTCTTAGGCTATTTAGTTATAGCTTTCATATTAAAGGTATAAATTAGTTTCATAATAAAGGTGTGTACATTGGATACTTTTTCTTCCATTCTTGCGATACTTTGCTCAGAAGAACATTCTCCAGCTCCATCCATGTGAACATGAAGGACGTAAAGTCTCCATCCTTCTTAATGGCTGCATAGTATTCCATGGTGTACATATACCACAGTTTGTTGATCCATTTGTGGATCGATGGGCTTTACTATTTATCTTTATCTAAGATATCATATATTTTATCCTCTCCGTACTGAAATATAAGCTTGAAAGAGGCAGGGATTTGGGTTATTTTGTTCACTACTAGAGCCCCAGAACCAAGAAGGCTCAGTTCCCAGCCCATGGGAGGAACTAACTCCACAGACACTTGTAAGGAGAAAAGGAGAAAGAAGATATGTCTCAGAAAGAGAAAATAATAAAAAGTATTTCATTGATATATTAGGGCAAATGATGTTAAAATACCATTTGAAAAATGATCAAACATTTCTTTGTAGCCAAGTAGAGACAAATGCAACTCTCGAATGAATCGCCAGCTTTCACAGGGAGAAACAGCATTTACAGAGTGAAAGAATGTGATACAATGTACGCAAGGGGTAATATTTCCATTATAGTCTTGTAGTTCTACCCGCTATAATCTGAAGAGACAGAACAATTTCACAAGGTTCAAGCTGGCAATTTCAAATCAAAGAAATGCTAGGCTAGAAAATTACAGGTGTTCCTCAGTTAATCTACAATGAAGTCAAGCATGGTTTTCAATAGGCAATAAGGATAAAGGCAAGTTTCCCCGGAAAATGTCTCTTTCTATATAAGAATCTATTACAAAGATAGTTATAAATTAGAAAGGAAAAAGACTTTTTAAAAAACAAAATGGATAGAGCCACTGAACCACATGATAACATGCATTTCAGCAGGATTCTGAGCCCAGAATGAATTTTGGAGAATTTCATGGAGAATGAATTTTTATAGTGTGCTAGAAATGAGATAAAACAAAGACATTTATGGATAGATTTGAACAAATTTAAGAAAATTGACATCAATATACAATAAACATCAAGGCAAATGACAACATTAAGAATAAGAACTTATTAACATCGCCATCACCGCATTTGTTTTTTGTGGTAAGATATTTAAAATTTAATCTTCATTTTTTTGAAATATACCCTCCCATTGTGTGCATTAGGTGAGATGTTAATCAGGTTTGATTGAAGCATTCCACACTGCATGTCAAATCATCACATTCCCATAAATGTATACAGTTAGGATTTTAATTAAAATTGAACTTAAACATTTTAGAAAAAGAATAAGAACTTAGAAGTTATTACAAAGAAAAAAATATCTTTGTACATAAACCAAGAGAAAAAACCAATAAAAAGTACTCACATTTTAAAAATGAACAAAAGGTAATGGCAATTAATTTTTTAAAAAGATAGACATGGTGTCTATAGTCCCCACTGTTTGGGAGACTAAAACAGGAGGATCTCTTGAGTCCAGGAGTTCAAGGTCAGCCTAGGCGACATGGTGAGAGACAGTCATCCCATTAAACAAAGCCTTATCCATTGATGATTAAAAAAATAAGAATAAAATTCCCTATCAAGTTGACATCGTAGGTTCTGGGCATGGTAAAAGAGGGTCCTATGCTAATCACTGTTAATGCTGGTGAAAACTGAATTAGCCTTTCAGCAGAGTGATTTAGCAAAACTTTATACACAAAAAGAGAGAAATACCAAAAATACATGCAGAAAAACTAGTTCTGAGTCCCTAGGCATTGTCTTCGTTTGGAAGAATATAGAAGGTCTCTGCTCTCATAAAGCTATATTTTAGCCACGTAAACGAAGATAATTTCAGATAGAAACCACGGCTGCCAATGAGACAGCCGACACAACAAACAGTGACTGTGGGACACAAAGGACGATGCTATTGTAGACTGAGACGCTATCTTTAGGGTGTGTCAGTCTCTGTTCTAGGCCCTGGGGTTTCTTAAATTAAAAAGACAAAATTCCAGCCCTTGTGAGGCTCACACTCAGTAAGGAAGATACAAACCATGATCATGAAACAAAAATCCTAACGTGTACAGTAAGTGCTCTAAGAAAAGGGGGCTGAGAAGCAGGGAGGCAGGGGTGATGCGACTCGTATCAGTTTTATTAAGAAGTTAACATTCTAGTCTGGGGACAGTGGCTCATGTCTATAATCCTAGCACTTTGGGGGGCAGGAGGATTGCTTGAGGCCAGGAATTTGAGACTCTTATCTCAAAAAACTGTTTCTGAAAAAAGTTAGCCAGATACGGTGGTACCTGCCTATAGTCCCAAGTATTTCCGAGGCTGTGGCAGAAGGCTGGCTCAAATCCAGAAGTTTGAGGATGCAGTGCGCTCTGATGATGCCACCGCATTTCAGCCTGGGTGGCACAGCAAGATATCTGTCTTGAAAAAAAAAGAAAGAAAAAAGGATAACATTTTAACTAAGAATCAAGGGAGGTGCCGAATAAGGAAGAGAAGGAGCTCTTAATGCTCCTTAAGCAGACGATGGCTCTGAGGAGAGAATGAGAAACGTCAGAGAGCTGGTGGCGAGGGAGGCAAAACATCCTCCAGGAAATTTGAATTTTTTTCCAGATGCAAGAAAAAGCCCTGGAACATTTTTTTTTGTTTGTTTGTTTTTGAGACAGAGTCTCACTATGTCACCCTCCATAGAGTGCTGTAGTGTCACAGCTCACAGCAACCTCAAACTCTTGGGCTTAAGCCATTGATTTTCTTGCCTCAGCCTCCCGAGTAGCTGGGACTACAGGATCCCACCCTAATGCCTGGCTATTTTTTGCTATTGTTGTTGCAGTTGTCATTGTCTAGCTGGCCCAGGCTGGTTCAAACCTGTCAAACTTGGTGTATGTGGCTGGTGCTGTAACCACTGTGCTACAGGCCCCAAACCTCTAGAATAGTTTTAATTAGTAGAGATGGGGGGGGTCATCTGATTATTGGGGGGAAATGTGCCAAGTAGTTGGTTAATATTTTTTTCTGTGATCTTGACCTTATAAAGAAAGATTCTTTAAACAAATGTGTGTGCCTTCTAACCCAAGGATTTAATCTCTCAGAATTTACCCACAGAAAACAATCTCACCCTCAAAGCAGCCTCCCCAGCCTCTGTATACTTCAGAATCAAGCATGAGCATGTCCTACACACTCTCCCAAGCACATACACCAGCTCCTTCTTTCCAGGTTTCCCCATTAACCAAATTATTTCTATCACTTTCCAACTTCCCACCTTACTGAGAGCCACAAAGCTTTCACTCCACCTATATGAACCAACAGGAGGGGGAGTTTTGCTTCAAGGATGCAGTGAGCTCTGATGCCACCGCATTTCAGCCTGGGTGGCACAGCAAGATATCTGTCTTGAAAAAAAAGAAAAAAGAAAAAGGATAACATTCTAAGAATCAAGGGAGGTAACGAATAAGGAAGGTTTGCCTGTGCATGGGATAAAAATGAGGGTCAACATATATTTAGCAAATCTTTTCAATCTTACCACTTTGAAAGCCTTTAATGTACTTTGCTTATTTGTTTCATCATCTCCCTCCCCCATCCCTGCTCTTCTGTTTTTAGCCATCTTCCAGCATCTTGGTGTGGTTCTGGCACGCAAGACCCAGGGAGCAACAGATACTCAGCCGTAAATTTTGCCACACTATTTGGTGAATTTCTGAGCACCCAAGAACATTCTAGCTTTCCTCTGTAATCTAACGGATAGCTTGGCGTTGAAAAGAAGCCTTTGGGCTCGTCTAGCTCCACTTCAGAGCCACAGCCTGCAATTCCAAACACGTAGACACCAAAGGACTTCATGAGTAGGGCAAAGAAAAACGAGGTTCTGAAATAAGCTTGAAAAACCTAAGCTTGCAAGCGAAAATTAAGACTTTATTACTATCAGTTACAAGTTCCTGGTTAAAACAAAAATCATTCTATTTAAGGTCCCGTTTTCATGAAATACGATTTTAAGGGTAGAATTTTAATCATCATTATTTCAAACTCATTTTAACAGAATTTTAACATTTTCTTAGACAATACACGGTGGATTGCAGTCTCCATCGGTTTTCCTTTCTTTCCTTCTTTGAGATGCAGCTGAAGACCTGTTCCTAAAAGCTTCACTAACTTAGCCGAGCATTTGTGTTGCTTGGACAAATGATTACATTCACAGAGCTCGTGATTGAGGTCAAGAAAAGGAGACTTTGCTGAATAGCCTGGGTTGTACCTCTCTTTAACTAGCTGAAGTCCACAGGCACTTCAGACGTGTGTGGATACCTGCTGTGGTTCAGATGCCAGTAGCTGCCTGGCCCAGCAACTGTGCAATCAGGGGCTCCACTTTCTGATACCGTCAGCAGGCTTCACCCTGACTCTCCCTTTTCCCCTTAAGTCTGTTCCTTTGACAAAAACTTCTAAGCAATTACAAGATAAAGTATTCTGTGATACTTATTCATATTTTAATGTGTGTATTAATGAGTACACATATTATGGTGCATGCTCTACCCTAGAGAAATTAATAGTCTAGCCGAGGAGTCAGGCACATAAACATTCTTTTATAAATGGTAGCCATGAAAAGTGGCATGTGGGACATGAAATGCTCCAAGAATTTATGACTGTGCGCCATTGCCTTGTCCTCTGTTATTTCTTTGTGATTTCTCCTTTTTTATCTAGCTGCCACAATCTAATCAGATGTTTACCAGGTCTGTTTGGATGTAGTAGAAAATTAAATGATCTCCCAGTCTATAATCTTCCCTTACCGCACCCTCCAATCTGCAAATGGTGTATAAAATGAAAGAATTAAGTTCTTTTCCTGCCCAAAGTAACTAAAGCAGTACAGCTTGTAGGATCTTTCAGAGTCTGGCCCCAATGTTTCTTTCCAATCTTCTCAATCTTTCTCCCTCACTACATGGATCCTCAAAGTTACTTAGAAATGCAGCCTGGTACAAAATCCTTTAGAGCCATGAATTCCAAGCACAACATTGCTTTTATAAATGGGTGTAATAAGTGTTAAAAAATTGGTAATATACACTAATTCCCTAGTGTAAAAAGAAAGTGGTTTGAGCAAGTGGGTGTTACACATTGTCCTAACATTTTATATCATAAAATAATCACAGAACTAAAAACAATATTCTTTCAGGTATAAAGTTTTCAAAGTTCTTTGTCATACATGTATTACTAAACATATGCAAAGGAAAAATATCTTATTTACTTTTGAAGGAAGTTAATTTTTTAGGAGCCTGAATGGGACCATTCAAAGAATACATTAGACAGCCATTAACCTTCATCATGGATCAGACCCTCCCTGTTCTCAGTCCTTTAAGCCTATTAACTAACTTAGGCAATCAATGAAATAATGCATTTAACCCAGGGGTTCTCAACCTGTCGTGACCCACAGGAACTGTATTAAAGGGCCGGGGCATTAGGAAGGTTGAGAACCACTGATTTAACCAGACCATTCAAATCAGAAGTTTTTAGGATTCTAGGCCCAAGTCCACTCTCCGTGTCAACCCCAACTAGATTTACTTTTAATTTAAATCTACACATCCCAGCTTTGACTTATATGTAGCCACACAAGTGGCCCTGAGTTACTCCTCATTCCTGGAAGATTTTAGTGGTCATTTTGTCCAACCCTGTTGCTATCACAACTCTTACTGATTCTAGCAGCTGTACAGATGACATTCTAGCACTGAAGGGTATGAATTCCTCAGGTTCTTATCCTCTACCTTACCTCAGCCACTCACCCCAACAGTCAGCCCCTAGGCAGTGTTTTTCAACCTTTTTCATTTCCTGGCACACTTGAACTTATAGTTAAACTTCAGCAGCATACCTCAATTATGTTGATATAAAAAAAGAATCTACTGTGCTTTAAACTTCTTTTGAAAATAGTTTAATTAATGATCTTCGAAATTACCATTCAATAAAAAAAAAATTATCTTTGAAATTGTTCACAGCACACCTAAGATCCTGCCATGGCACGCAGGTTGAAAATCATTACCTGAGGCTTAATCCACAGCTACTTCAGGGCTCTTATGATCTCGGTTTCAAGCACTGCTCTCTGCAGTCACAACCTTCCATCTTTCCAGCCTCCGCAACACTTCTTCCACCCTTTGAGGCTTTTTCCTACCACCTTTTCTTTGTTCCAAACTCATCTTTCATCCTCACTTCACTCCTTAGCCCTCTGAAGTTCCAGTGGGCCTTCATTTTAATCACTTCTTCCTACCTACTCTGAACTCCCTTATACTTTCAAAAACTTGGGAACACTCCAGACTTTAAATCTACCCTCCACCTGATCCAGGTCTACCTCAGTGTTTCCAGAGGAAAACATACAACTGAACTCACTGGGAACTCTCTAAATTCACAATCGTTTGTCTCAGGGGGCCTTTATGCTGCCTGGCAGTCCTACTGTATCTGCCTAGTCTAGTCACTATGTTGTTTTTCCTAGAGAAATACTTCTTACTTTCTCTGTTTTCTCTTGAAAATCACTTTCTTGTCCAACCCCTTTGTTCATCTGGCAAGAAAACAGAAGCAATCAGAAGAGAAGTTTTAAGCTCGCATCTCCATATATACCCATATACCTCTGCACCTGCACTAGTGTCAGAATATTCTACCTTTCATCCAGAAACTATGGACCAAGTGAATCTTGCTCCCATTTAAGACCAATCTCTCCTATTGGGCACTGGATCCCATCCCCTTTCCTCTACTCAAGGACATCATGCTACCAATTCTACCTTCTATGTCTTACATCTTCTGCAATTTTCTTTCAACCTCCTAGTTGTCCACTGGGGTTATATGTGTGGTGGAGCAGAAGTGGGTAACAAGAGAAAATCCTTGGTCATTTGGAAACCAAGAGCGATAGTATCATAGAACTTTCATCTTCCTACGAGGCCGGTACAGACTTCTAATTTCCTTGTTGCTATAGCTTTTGAGTAAAAATAAAAATCCTAATATCAAACAGACACTAGCAAATGTGGATAATTTAGAGAGGCACTGATGCTGGTCTTGGTCATCTCCTCCCCAGAGTTTTAACCTAGCGAGGCCGCTGAATGTTGAAGGACCTCTGTTCAGGCAGGAGGCAACAGTTCAGAGTTTAAAACAATTCTATGGACTTCGCCCCAATATTCAGGCACTTGTTTACAATCACAAGATTTTCTTTTTTTTTTTTTTTAACCTGAAACAGCTATACCTATAGGGTAGAAAATATCCCAAGATAATTTCAATGATAACTTTCCTCACGTTCAGCATCAACTACCACCCAGAAGGAAAACAGAGTTTATAGTATCTTAAAAAGCATGAGACAACGCAGACATACGACGCTTTTCACTATATTCTTGCTGAATTTATGAACGTGATAATGTGAATGTTTATTACCTGGTCCAGATGCACTATCTGTGGAAGGTACGAGTGGTGGCAATTGTTGTTCTAAAGTTTTGCTTTTATTACTTGTCTGAAGTGAAGTAGGGCCTGTATTGGGGGGAGAAGATGTTTAAAATAAACATGAAAGCCTGGGATCAAAATGTAGCCTGCACCAAAGCAGCATTCTCAAAAGAAAACACAAATCCAGCATTAAAGCAGCCTCAGGAAAAAAAATCAGTTTTATTCTAACTCTGCCCAAAGGAGAACTTACTCTTACGGAACCTTGCATTTTAATGTGTTTACAAACCAGACGAACTTCTACGCTAAGGTTCTCTCTTTTATAATGCACATTTGTACCGGATTCATCGCTCCCAGATCCACTCTAAAGAAAGAGGCGTTGTTTTCATAACATTTGAAAACAGTTTACCTTTGATTTTGGAGTAGATCCAGTCCAAGAAGACGGTCACCCGGGCAAATATTCCTGGCTTCCATGGCTGGACACAGCCAGCTCCCCAGCTGACAATGCCATAGACGGTAAAGGGACCATTTTCATGCTTACACACTAACGGACCTCCGGAGTCTCCCTGAAACAAGAAAACATGTCTCGAAAGCTGCTTTAATTGGAAGCTCTTGCCTTCAGTTTTTAGAAATGGAATGGCCAGCAGTTTATTTATAATGTGTTTAATTTGGACATTCAATCTTTGTTGATCTGTACACTTAAGATACTTATGGTATATTCACTTTTTCACAAAAGGGAACCAAATTCATGGACAATCAGGTCATAATTTGATTCCAGGTTTAAGTTAAAACTTAATTCACCTAATAATAATTACTAAGTCTTCCCAACTCCATCAGAGGGACGCTTTCTTTAATTGATATCGCCAATGTGTAAAGCTGGAACATTAGGAGCTGAAGCTGTATTTTTTTTTAGTGGAATTTAATTATAAAACTTCAGAGTGGCTCCAACTGAACCAATTTTAAAAATGGCCTACCATTAAGGTAACTGACTTAGGGGCACTGGGTCCTGCCTCTGGAAGTAGGGTTTTCTCTATTCAGATCAGCCAAAAGGTAGAATCATGACATATGCAGGGAAACTAGAAGAGACTGCTGGAGGTCGGGTGAATAATCAAAAAATTAAAGGCTGTCTAGTAGCTATTAAAAGGCTAAATGCTAAAATGTTCTAATTTTGTACTACAATTTTAGTCAGCTTACCTGAAGATTTTAAAGTTATAAAATTTTAGGGATTTTTGAGGACTTAACTACCTTACACGTAGAGAAATAAACGATCTTTCTCATTTTGCACTCATATAGACTGAACGCATTTCTTTCTTTCTTTCCTCTTTCGACAGTTTCACTATGTTGCCCTCAGTAGAGTACCGTAGCGTCACAGCTCACAGCAACCTCTAACTCCTGGGCTTAGGTGATTCTCTTTCCTCAGCCTCCTGAGTAGCTGGGACTACAGGTGCCCGCCACAATGCCTGCCTATTTTTTTGTTGCAGTTTGGCCCAGGCTAGGCGCGAACCCACCAGCCTCAGTGTATGTGGCCAGCGCCCTACTCACTGAGCTAGGGCGCCGAGCCAAGTGAACACATTTCAAAAGGCAAAAATACTACCCAATAGCATCATGAAGTTCATAGAAGTTTCTCTCAATTTCCTTCAAAGTACTTGCTTTGTTTAAATTAACACATTATGAGCAGCAAGGGAGATTTTTGAATAGTGATTATTTTTAATTTATATAAATTTAAAAGGTACAAGTTCAATGTTGAAATACAGTTACGTTTCATCACAATGAAATCTGCATTTTTAGGGTAACCATTCCTTGAGTAATTTGCATTGCACCCATAAGTAATTTCTCATCATTCACCCCTTCCTATTCTCCCTCTCCTCCCAATCTCCAACATCTATTATTCCACAGTCCATGTTCATGTGTACACATTACTTAGCTCACACTTGTAAGTGAGAACATGTGGTATTTGACTTTGTATCTGAATTGTCTTTTTCTTTTTCTTTTTCTTTTTTTTTTTTTGAGACAGAGTCTCACTATGTCACCCTTGGTAGAGTGCTGTTGCATCACAGCTGATAGCAACCACAAACTCTTGGGCTCAAGCGATTCTCTTGCCTCAGCCTCCCAAGTAGCTGGGACTACAGACACCTGCCACAACACCCGGCTATTTTTTGGTTGTAGTTGTCATTGTTGAGAAGAAAGTAGGTAAATGTGTGTGCTTACACGTGCACATTTCAACATTTGAACTGATTTAGCAGGCCTGGCCTGGGCTGAAACCCACCACCTTTGGTGTATGTGGCCAGTGCCCTACTCACTAAGCTATGGTCACCAAGCCCTGAGTTGTTGACTTGAGCCCTCTTAAAATAATGGCCTCTAACTCCAACCATGTTGCTGCAAAAACATTCCATTCTTTTTCATGGCAGAATAGCATTCCACTGTATATGCACATATACATATTCTCTTCACCCATCGCTGATGGACACTTAGGTTGATTCCCTATCTTTCCTGTTGTTAACAGTGCTGCAATTAGCACACTCCTTCAAGAAGGGCTCAAAATATATATGTCACCTGTTGATCAGCACTGACATCTTACACATTTCACTGAGGGCCAGTGTGACAACCACTGTACTTCTTTATGTGGACCACTTCCATCCTGTGCTCCACTTGAGGGTCATACTGCACGGTACTCTTCTGTGTACCCTAGGAGACCTACTATAATACCTAGCACACAGTAGGTGCTCAGTAAATGCTCACTCAATTCATGAGGAAGTAAGTACTCTAAGTTAAACGTACCAAAAATGAGCTTTAAAAATAGGATTTTCTTTTTTAATGTTAATCTTTCCAATTTTTAATCAAGTCTTTTGAATGCAAAGGGTGGACACAAATGTATTTAGAACCAAACTAAATCTTTTGTCTTCTTATACAGGAAGTTGAGCTTACTTTACCTATTTGAGGTATCTCTTTCACATGAAGAATTTCACAGAAGGAACCCTAAATTGAGATTCCAGTCCCTAGTCTTTGATATAGTACATTTTCCATGGGCCTAATTTTTTTCACTTGAAGATTATACTTAAGACCCCCTTCTAGTCTGAAGATGGTTTTCACGTGTTTTATTTTAAATCATTCATTCTTTCAGTACCAAGAATAGACAATACATAACATTTCTGGCAAGTGGAAACATCCCATGATACAGGGTATTTGCCTAATTTCTTTTCTTGCCAGGACCTAGACATGGGATCTAGCACATGGTAAATAATTTTCAACAAATGGATATTTTTTGTTTAAGACGTTATTCAGTGCCAACTATGAGCCAGGCATCCTGAACAAGACAGTGTATAGACAAACAAGATGGTGATGGTAGCTCTAAAGGAAACAGAGTGAACGGTAGAGAAGAAAGTAGGTAAATGTATGTGCTTACACGTGCATATTTCAACATTTGAATTGACGTACAAAGGATGAGGAGGAGCCACTTTTAAAAAGCCTAGAGAACAGCATCATCTTTTTTTATTTTCCCCTTTCTTGTTTTTCAGGCTCAGGCAAGGTTTGAACTCCTCACCCCTGGTGTGTGGGGCCAGCGTGCTACCCGGTGAGCTACAGCAGCCAGCTTAGAGAATAACATTTTATACAGAAAATATATCTGAGCTAAGGCCCTAGGACAGACAAGACATAGCAAGTTGGAAGGTTAGAACTCAATCAATGTGGCTAAAACATGGTGAGCAAAGGAAGAGCAAAGTGCTCCGCATATTGGAAAGCTACAGTAGCGTAGGACACATCACTGTGAGGCCGGAGCTCTATCACTTTGTCGGTCAAAAGAACTTGGAATAAAAAAATCTAAATCCAGTGCACAAAGAATAGTATTCTACATTACACATGTGAACCCCTCATGTCTCCACACTCCAATAGTGTTATTTTTACCTTCCTGGGTGAGAAATTACATTGCAATCCACTACCTCTTAGCACACGCAGGAGAATAAAAATCAGTTACTTGAAGGAAAGAGTCCATTTTATCAAAGCAAGTTTCCAAAGTTGCCCTTTCAGTAATTCAGTGTTCTTCACAACAGAAAGCTAACTATAATATTGGAATCTCAACTCCTATTCTTCTTCCCATACGTTGGCTGTAAATTTGGGCTTTGCTGCAGCCAAAGTAGTGGCTGTAATATAGTTAAAATAATAAATAGCAGCAGAGGTGAGGGTATTTGGGCCACCTATGACATGGACCTCTCCAAACTCCTGGGGTTTTTTTTTTGTTGTTGTTGTTGTTTGGTTGGTTTTGGGTTTTTTTGCTCTCTTGACACAAAACTAGACCAGTCCATACTGTTAGATGTTGTCACATGCGACAAAGACAACAGACCCATTTGTGATTTCCTTGCTTCAAAGCAGAAAGAAAAACCATCCCTCACATTCCTCAACAGACCGAGGAGGAGAAGCATTGAATTAGCTCCCAGGGTGTCTGACTTGTGTAAGACAACATGTAAGTACTCCAACAGGCTGTGGGTACCCCCTTCCCCGTTCCTCCCATCTTCCAGGACCTGTTAGGGCTCTGGGCCTGAGGCCTCCTTCCCTCTCCCCTCTTACCCAGGAGGCAGCCCCCAAAGTCTGGGAAATACTCAGCAATAAACAGCCCCCTCTTGAAGCACCCCCTCAAACTGTGACTTTTGGGAAGTAGCATGCAAATGCCTCAGCTCCCTCACCCCTCAGAGGGATAAATACACGATGTAGATTTTGCGTCTCTGCCTGGAGTCTCCCTGCAGGATTAAGCTTCCGACTTTCCACTCTGTGTTCACAGCACATCTAGACTGCCTGCCTTCCCTTCCCTCTACTACAACTCACTTTCCTATCAGTGACAGTTACACGTCCGAAAACAGATCCATTACATTTCAATCTGTCTCAGGGTCTGCTTCTGAGGAATACAAATTAAGATGTGCAATGTTCAAACGGAATTTAAGTAGTGCTTGACACTAGGAAAGGATTCATGACAATAGATTTATATTCAGTGTTGGGGGGGACCCTCAATCCTTTTCTCCTCATGTTTTCACAAGACTTCTCACCTAGATAATGCCCAGTTGCTTCTCCCCCTGGAGGTGACATCCTTGCTTCACCCTTCTTGACTAGTGGTGGGGAAAACTATCAAAAAGTTGCAAAGACTAGAAATTCATTCTTTCTCCACCATAGATGAGTCAGTGTAAGTGCTAAGTCAGGAGAAGTGTGTCTGCCCACAGATCTCTAACCCCTGGGCTGCCCCATGCCCTGCGAGGGAGGAGGCGAGCATACAGAGAGGTAGACACACTTTAAATTGTGTACGTAAAGTCACATATCTCAATCCACTGTATGAATATTATAGCTACTGTGTTGTAATCCATTCATCCATATTCTGACTTTTTCTCAGTTGATTCTGAACTTGCCTAACTGACATCGTTTTGACTATTTTAATCTGTGATAGAAAATTAAGGAGAGTACACAGGAGATTAGCAATAATTTAAAACAAACCAACCAAAGAAACCCCCTTTAAGTCAGAAGTAGGATACGTAAGTCTGGAAACTAGTTTTTTTTTCCCTTTTCCCAAAGCCTTAAACACATGTCGACACATTTCCCACCCTTGGCTGGTTAGGGTGCTCTACCCACTAACTTCTCCTGGGCTCCTAAGTGTCCAGTGATGGCCTTTCTGGCTGGACAGCTGTTTCTGGCCACTCTGCCATCTCAGCAAGTTTGCATTAAGTAACTTACTCTTCCAGTTACCTTCCTGGCCCCTGTGCCAGACTGGACTTGGGGAGCACGTTGAGGCACGGCCCAGGTTGGTCCTAGTGGCTTCGAGAGTGGTTTCCTCCATCCAAGGAGAATCCCCAGCAGATGGCCATTCTCTGCCTTTCTGTACAAAATCAGCATCCTCTCACCTGGCAGAAATCTTTCCCTGCAGGTGCTGCAGCGCCAGCACAGATCATGTTTGCTGTGATCCCTCCTGAGTGAGCAGAATAGTAAGTGTGTTCACAGGTTTCTCGCTCCAACACAGACACTTGAATCTGCTGTAAACGACTTGCTAGGTCACCATCTAATTAAGAAACAGATTCAGACGGGGAGAGTTGGAGGAAGGAAGCAACACGTGATGTCAAGGAAATGTATTTAAGTTCAGCTTTGACATAGAATAGGTGTGGCGGGGGGGAGAAACACAGGCGTTTCGTTTCTGTTTTATATACCCTATCTTCATTTCCAGACTTGGCATCTTTACCATCGGCAGGAAAACAAGACCAGAAACATGTTTTCTATAGTTTACTTACAATGTAAATTTCAGTATATCAAATATTGCTGCATAAGAGTTCAGAAAGAAAAATTCAGCAAGGTATGAACTAGTACTATTATGTGTTTTATGATTATAAATAAATACGGTTTATTTATAATTTATAAATTATTTTATAATTTATAATTTATAATTATTTATAATTTATTAAAACTAAACAGTTTAGTTTTAATCATATATTTAAATAACAGTGGCTTTGAGAGTGGCTTCCTCCCATTTAAGGAGAATCTCCAGCAGATGGGCGTTCTCTGCCTTGGAATAAACATACATTTAAGTAATATATGCTTATAACTATGTAGCATGTGCTTCTATCATTTCCTGATATAAACTAAAATCTTATTCCTCTTTTTCTCTATCATCACAGAAGCTTAATCTCACATCCAATTTATGGTAACACTAAGGAATTTCTTCTCATACTTGACCCTTAGGCAGGCATGTGGTAACTTGTATTCTGCACGATATATTCTATTATTTAAATTCCTGGCTAATTTTTTTTAAAGTTGAGTATTTTAAGGCCTGTATCTTTGGGGAAATACCAATAAAAATTACTTTATATTTATACAGCAGCCTAACATTTATAAAGCCCTTTTCTCCAACCTGATACTACAACGACATCGTGAGGCAGGTTAACCACACTGATCTCATGTCTGGAAAAGCCAGACCTTTGAAAGGTTAATCTCCTAGCTCTTATGGAACAGAACTAGGACTCAAGTTAAGGTCCATCTCTAAATCTATGTTCTCTGTAATGTACTAAAATTTCTCTTTCCAGGGACCATCTCCATCAGTGGTGGTTCAGGATGTCTCAAAAATCAAGAATTTGTTTTCTCTCCCAGCTGAAAAGAATCAATTCATCTTTTAAGACCATAACAAACTTTCAGTTATCTGGTAGTCGTGGAATTGGTTCAGGTTGAAGGTGTTAGAGAGCAGACGCTTTTCTTTAAGGATTTTGAGGCCAAGAAGTTGAAAAATATTTGCCCTTTGCCATGTACATTTCTAGCTCTGGGGAGAGCATGGTGAAGGACCCATTGCCTCCAAGAGGCTCCCACGCTAATGGGCTAGATGTGGAAAATGATTACACAAAATCATGCCAAGTGCATCAAAGTGTAATGAGAGGATACACTGGGGAGTGTGGAATGTGATAGGTCAGTCCTGCTGCGGCCATGTGTTCCAAGAAGGGGGGCGACATTTTGGTTGAGAAAGGAACACTGAGGAAGCAGCTATGCACAGATGTGACAAGGATGTTCTAAAGGGGGGGAGGGTAGGGTGCAGAACTTCAGAAGGCAGAGCATGCTTGGTGTTTAAGAGAAAGAAAGGTGGCTCCAGTACCTGAAGGTTAACCCATAAGACGTAAGGGGGACGTGCTGGTGGAGATGGTGGAGGCCAAATCTCAATGAGCTCTCCAACTCAGGCTAAGGAGTTCAGATTTCATTCTAAGTGTAATGAGAAGCCTTTAAAGGAATGATTGGAAAGTGAGCCATGTTGGTCTTTTTTTTTTTTTTAAGAATATAAAAGTATATGTTTATTTTATATCAGAGAGAGAGAAGGGAATGTTTTGGGAGGGAAAGATGAGAAAGAAAGAGAGAACAGGGAGCAGAGAGTAAGAGAGGGGAAGACTGGGGGGGGGGGGAGAAGTGAGAGAACAGTGTGGCATCAAAAGAGAATGCCAGCCCGCCATGCTGCTCTTAAATCCTAGCTTTGATATTTATTAGTCATGGGATCTTAGCAAGTTAATTAAATCTTTGGGCTATAATTCCCTCATTTCTAAAGGGGAGGTGATTAAAGCTCCTCGTGTGGTAGGTGAAAAGAGTTTATGAAAATACATCTTGCAGCAGGTAGCACAACGAGCTGTGATCACAGGTACTGGAAGCAAAGATTCCTTTCTCCTTCAAGCTCACAGGTTCCAAATAAATGGACATAGATGGAAAATATACACAGAAGTGATCTTATACGGTGAAAGAGGCAAAATCCATACATATCTATCTGTCTATCTACCAACAAACCCATTCAGCTCTTTCAGTATTTTACCACGCCTCTAAAAACTCTGTCATGTCCCAGGGGTTAGCCAACTATAGCCAGTGGATCAATTCTGTGCCACCTCCTCAAATACAACTCTGTTTTGTCTGATCCATGACATAAGAGTGGTTTGTACATTTTTAGATGGTTGGGAAAAAATACCAAAATCCGAATCTAAAGAAATTTCTATTGAAACATAACCATCCCTGTTCTATTACATATTATCTATGGCTGCTTTATGCTACAATGATAGTGGTGAACAGTTACAACAGAGACACGTGACTTGCAAAGACGAAATGATTTATTAAGTGGTCCTTTACAGAAAAGTTTGCTATCCCCTAATTTGGTCTACTTATAGTCTAAGTTACCCTGAAGGGAAAATTTAAGACAGCTCATTCTCTGTTCACTTGCTGAGCTATTTTATCTGTTAGTAAAAAGAGGGGCTAACACAGATAGTGTTTGATATCATTTCCATGGCTTACTTTAAAAAATAACCAGCAGTAACGTTTATGCAAAAGGAAAATGCTTACCTTTACTGATGCTTCCCCATCCGGTCACAGCACAGATCTCCAAGGAAAACAGAGGCTCTGGGTCGTGTGGGAGACACACTGGCCTCACAGCTGAATTGTACTCCAGGGGAGAGCTCAGTTGTACCAGGGCAATGTCAGAGTCATAGCTTAGTATGTTAAAGTCTTCATGCACAATTATGCGTTTGGCCCTTCTCACCTGTGTCAGTGGTGAGCACATGCATTGTAAGATAAAAAAGTCAAAAAAGCAAGCAATTTCCTTGCATAATAGTCCAAAGTCCTAAATCTCTATATTTACATATGTCAACAAAGAAAATGACCTCATACTAAATGTAAAAGCACAATCTTGGGTTTAGGGTTTGCAGGAGGCCATGAGCCACATTCTGAGAAACAAAACTATTTTCATCTCCTGACCTACACTACCTAACATTCTCAAATTAAAATGTGACCCCAAATTGCTTTTTGAAATGTAGTATAAATGGTTAAGTGTAAAAGAGAACCAGAAGATTAATAACTAATCACATATTTCAGCTAGTATCATTCATTTTAGAGCAGTGGTTCTCAACCTGTAGCAACGAAAATAATTTTATGGTTGGGGAGTCACCACAACAGGAGGAACTGTATTAAAGGGTCACGGCGTTAGGAAGGTTGAGAACCACCAATTTAGAGAATTAGCAGAATGGCCTTTAAAAACATTTCTCACCTGCTCAGTTGATTCCTTCAGGGTTCTGTCATGGTCCCCAGCAATAATAGTCCACGAGAGTGGATTGTCTTTCCTAAAGAAAGAACAACAAAAAGTCAATGTGAAAACATTTTCTATCCTCCGGTCCACTCCCATCTGCCCCTGCCAATATGCACGGGTCAGTTCAGCCTGGTGACACCCACCCCCGTCTGAATGCCTCTGAGATCTTCCTCCCTGGGAGGCCACTTTAGGCCTCCTAATCTGTAGGAGGAGGAACTCTTCATTGTGGAGCTTACGTCCCACCCCCTTCTTTGGGCCACGAAACATCCCTGGAGCCCTCACCAAAAGCTTTTTATAAATTAAGAAGAGAAAAAAGAAAATTTAAAGTTTAATTTCAGTGATAATGAATACATTAAAAAAAACGTTGCATTTATAACAAGGTAGCTTCTGGTCTATGTTTTACTGTTCAAAATTTTCCAAGCATTATCTCACAGGCTGTCTCTTAAAAAATCATATTTCATCAAATCATCAGCATTGACAATACTGAGGCTATAAAGAATTTACCAGAAATCAGGGTGCTGATTCCTTTTAGGGGAGAGATGACTGGAGGAGGAAGCAGTGGCTTCTGGGTGTCGGTAACATAGTGATTGGTGTCTTGATCTTAGTACTGGCTACATGGGTGATGGGTGTTCACTTTGTGGAAATTCTTGCATGCTTTTGACGTACTTCAAAACGATGCTAATAAACTTGAGTCACATCTATTAGTTTACCATCTCAAGATCACTACAAAAATATCCGAGGAAATAGTCCCTCGACTGCCACAACTATACTGTCACTTCCACTTGGAAACTAATTCACCCAATTTCCCCAAAACTCGTTTTATAGGAAAAGTTATTGAAATTATTATTTAATATACCTTATTCAAAGGAGAAGTTTAATACACATAAGCATCTCCTTCCTCGTCACGATCATGTTCAATTCCTTGCATGACGAATTCGACTCATTGATGTGTTTCAATATGCCTTTATTAAGGGAGTAAACTCAGGTAAAGTGCTTGGCAAGTACCTTACAGATGGTAATGACACCATAATGGCAGCCATTATCATTATTATCTGCCCTGCACTCTAATGGAAAGACTGAACTTTATTTTCAAAGTCACCTTCTACATTACTACTTGGTAGTGAAGAAACATTTCTTAAAGCCACTCTACTGCTTTTTTTTTTTTTTTTTTTTTTTGAGACAGAGCCTCAAGCTGTCACCCTGGGTAGAGTGCCATGGCATCACAGCTCACAGCAACCTCCAACTCCTGGGTTCAAGCGAGTCTCCTGCCTCTGCCTCCCAAGTAGCTGGGACTACAGGCACCTGCCACAACACCTGGCTATTTTTTTATTGCAGCTATCATTGTTGTTTGGTGGGCTGGGCTGGATTTGAACCCACCAGCTCAGGTGTATGTGGCTGGAGCCTTAGCCATTTGAGCCACAGGCGCAAGCCGCCACTCTGCTGCTTTATGGGCATATAGAAGATAATATACACACTACAGTGAAACAATAAAAATCACAGTAGAGTTAATAATATCAATCACAGTTTCTAGAGAAATCTTATGTATACAGTCATCAAACATTCTTCAATTTAGTAGTGAACCCTGAAAGGCGTGTGACAAGGCAACACGTACTTCAGGATGCAACAAAGTCTGGGATTCTGCTAACATTGGGTAACAGTTCAAGGCATCAACTGATGGATTTCTTCATCCTTTTACTCATTTTACCTTAATCAAGTTTCAACTGTTACGTTCTTTGGGACCTGTCCCCAGTTCAACGACAAGACATGCGTCACTTACTGCTATGGGAGAAAGCAAGCCAGTGCTGAATTACAGAAAGTGGCTGAAGTTGAAAAACCTGATTTAGGTTTAAGACAGGAAAATTCTGATATATAACTGTAAAGTCTATTTATAGTTAAGTAACTCTTAAAACAAGTTATTCAAATTCCCATATGAGCACAAAGACCAGTGTGGCGCTTTGAAAGAAGAGAATACCAGGTTTTCACTACATGTGAAAGTACACCAGGGAACTACAGACCTACAAAAGAATCACAAATGTTTCTGTGCCTCCAATCCCACCCTCACCCCCACCTTTTGGCCTGAACTGGTCTGTGGCTTGTTAGGTACTGGGCTGCACAGGAGGAAGTGAGCAGCGGCAAGCAAGCAAAGTTTCTGAGCTCTTCCTGTCAGATCATCAGTGACATTAGATTCTCATAGGTACAAAAACCCTACTGTAGCTGTGCACATGCGGGATCTTGGTTGTGTCAACCTTACTAGAATCTAAAGCCTTGCTTGTCCCTCCAATGCATGGAAAAACTATCTTCCATGCAATTGGTCCCTGATGACAGAAAGGTGGGGACCACTGCTCCAGGTGATTCTGGTGTGTGCTCAAATTTGAGAATTGATACTAAGGGTAACCAGAACCAGGGAAGCCAGGTGGTATGAAGCAGCTGTCGGCTCCCCTTATTGTCTTTGGAGCACTACCCAACAATGTCAGCTAGTCTGGCATTTGGTGATCTTCAGCAAAAATGAAGTCTGGGGGCGGTGCCTGTGGCTCAGAAGGGTAGGGCGCCAGCCACATTTGCCAGAGGTGGTAGGTTCAAACCCACTCCTGGCCAAAAACTGCCAAAAAAAAAGAAGTCTGTCTCAGCTTCCAGATTTTTTTAAATTTAAAATATTTTTCATTAAAATTTTGTATTAACACATAATATTTTACGTAGTTATGGGGTAATGTGATATTTTGTTCATGCATAGAATGTATAATGATCAAGTCAGGGCATTTAGGGTTTGTATCGTCTTGAGTATCATTTCTAGGTGCTGGGAATATTTTCAAGTTCTCTTGTAGCTATTTTGAAATACATAATACATGATTGCTACCTATAGTCACACTAACTCTGCTTTCAAACATCAAAAATTATCATCAGAAATTATAACTTCTAACTAACTGTATGGTTGTTGCCATCGACCAACTTCTCTTTGTCCCTCACCCCCTGCCCCACACTCCCCCTTCCTAGCCTTTGGCATCTATCATTCTACTCTATACCCACAAGATCAGCCGTTTTGGCTCCCGCATATGAGCGACAACATGCAAAATTTGTCTGTGTCCAGCTTGTTTCACTTAACTCCAGCCCCATTTATGTTGCTGCCTATGAAATGATTTCGTTATTTTTTACAGCTGAACAGTATTCCGTTATGTATATATGCCACATTATTTTTGTACCCTTTTGTCTTTTGATGGACACTTAGGTCGAGTCCATGTCTTTGCCATTGTGAATAGTGCTACAATCAACAAGGGTGTGGGTATCCCTTTGATATTCTGGTTTCTTCTCCTTTTGAGAGATACCCACTAGTGGAATTTCTAGATCATATGATAGCTTTATTTTCACTTTTTGGAGAAATCTCCATGCAGGTTTTTAAAGTGGCTCTATTAATTTAAATCCCCTCCAAGAGTGTGTAAGAATTCCTTTTTCTCCAGATCCTTAACAGCATCATTTCTTTTTTAGTCTTTTTATTAACAGCCACCCAATTGGACTAAGAAGATGATATCTCATTATAGTTTTTATATACATTTCCCTGGTGATTAGGGATGTTATGCATTTTTTCATATATCTGTTGCTCTTTGTAAGTCTTTTTTAGAAGTCATTATTAATGTCCTTTGCCCATACTTTATTTATTTTTTTGTAGAGACAAGAGTCTCACTTTATCACCCTCGGTAGAGTGCTGTGGCATCACACAGCTCACAGCAACCTCCAACTCCTGGGCTTAGGACGATTCTCTTGCCTCAGCCTCCTGAGTAGCTGGGACTACAGGCGCCCGCCACAATGCCCAGCTATTTCTTTGCCCACATTTTAATGGGATTAATTGGGCTTTTAATGTTGAATGGAGTTCCTTGTATATTCTGCATATTGGTCCCTTATTAAATGAATAGTTCACAAATATTCTCCTTCATTCATCAGATTGTCTCTTCACTCTGTTTTATTTGCTGTGTGGCAACTTTTTAGTTTAATATAGTACCATTTGTCTGTTTTTGTTATCTGTGCTTTTGAAGTCTTAACCATAAAATCTTTGCCTAGACTGATGTCCATAAGTACTTTCTGTATGTTTTCTTTTAGTAGTTTTATAGTTTCTGGTCATATGGTTTAATGTTTAATACAACTTGAGTTGATTCTTGGATATAGTGAGAGATAGGGGTCCAGTTTCATTCTCATGCCTGTCAATATCCAGTTTTACAAGTACCATTTGTTGAAGATGCTATCCGTTCCTCAATGTATATTCTTGGTGCCTTGTCAAAAATCAGTTGACTGTAAATACATGGATTTATTTCTGGACTCTCCATTCCATTCTATAGGTCTATGTGTCTGTTTTTATACCAATACCATGCTGTTTTGTTGCAGTTTTTGGCTGGGGCTGGGTTTGAACCTGCTACCTCTGGCATATGGGGCCTACTTGAGCAACAGGTGCCACAACCATGCTGTTTTGGTTACTATAGCTTTATAATATATTTTGAAGTCAGATAGTTTGTTGCTTCCAGCTTTTTTTTTTTTTTTTCTTTTTTGCTCAGAATTGCTTTAGCTATTCAGGCTTTCTTTAGGTTCCATACAAATTTTAGGATTATTTTTCCTATTTCTGTAAAAAATGATGTTGAAATTTTGATGGAATGGCACGGAATCTATGTATTGCTTTGGGCAGTATAGTCATTTTAATGATATTAATTCTTTTATTCTATGAGCATGGAATATCTTTCCATTAATTTATGACCTCTTCAATTTCTTTCATCAGCATTTTGTAGTTTTCCTTGTAGAGACATTTCACCTCTTTGATTAAATTTATTGCCAGATATTTTAATTTTGTATAGTGATTGTAATGGGATTGCTTTCTTAATTTCTTTCTCACCTAGTTCGTTCTGCAAGTTTACTGATTTATTAGATCTAAACTATCTGGTCCAGGACTCATTTGTTAGGATATTTTATCATTGATTCAATCTCGTTACTCATAATTGGTCTTTTCAGATTTTCTATTTCTTCCTGATTCAATAGTGGTAGGTTGTGGGTGTCCAGGAATGTATCTGGTTAGTATACAGTTGACAATTGTCTCTGATCATTTGCATTTATGTGGTCTCAGTTGTAATATCTCCTTTTTCATTTCTAATTTTATTTGGCTCTTCCCTCTTTTTTTCTTGTTTAGTCTAAAAAGTGATATAATGACTATCTTTTCAAAAGAACAACTTTTATTTCATTCTTTGTATTTTTTTAAAGTCTCTTTACAAAGGATTACTTTGTTAGCTGTAGTAGTCTTGCCTAGAAGTTTTGGGTTTTTTTTTCCCTCTCAGCACTTTCAATATATTATTCTAAGATTTCTGCTGAGAAATCCACTGTTTGATGGAAGTCCCCTTATAAGTGAGCTAGATACTTGCTTTTTTAAATTTTCTTTGACATTTGGCAGTTTCATTATAATGTAAAACTTTTTCAATTGTATCTATTTATGGTTATTTGAGTTTCCTGTATCTGAATGTCTAGATCTCTTGGTAGACTTTGGGGATTTTCATCTGCTATTTCATTAAATAGGTTTTCAAACTTTCAGTTTCACTTCATCTTCTGACACACTTAAAACTTGAATATTTGGTCACTTTGTGGTATCTCATATCATGTAGGCTTTACTCCTTTTTTTTCCCTCCTTTTGTGTTACCAGGTCATTTCAAAATATTAGTCTTCAAGTTTTGAGTTTCTTTCTTCTGCTTAATCTAATCTATTGTTGAAATGTTTGAATATGTTTTGTATTTCACCCAAGGTACTTCTATAAATTCTGTTTGGTATATCTATCTCTTTGGTAAGTTTCTCATCTATATGGTGAATTGTTTTTCTGATTTCTTTCTATGATCTTTTATTATTCTCTAGTATCTCACTGACCTCCTTTAGTATTAATATTTTAACTTTTTCTGAGATTTCACAAATTTCATTTCTGATTGGAAATTGTTGCTAGAAAATTATTGTGTCCCTTTGATGAAGTCATATTTTCCTGCTTTTCAGTATGTCCTGTATCCTTACATTGGTATCTGTGCATCTAGTGTAATAGCTACTTCTTTCAACTTTTTGAATTTGCTTTCATGGTGAAAAACTTTTTTCCCTGAGTATTATGTATAGGATTGGTTGAGTAGGGTATTTTGGCTTTGATTCTGGCTGAACAGAGTGGTAAAGTCTCTTTAAGATTTCCTTGGCTGTGAGCATGATTTCTTTGGCTGTAAACAGGGTAAGTGATGTCTAATTTCTGCAGTAGTTTATGATCCAGTTCTCAGTGTATACGGTGCTAAGTTTTGCTGGAGACTAGGATGCCAGGTGGGCCAGGGGTGGAGTACACCGGCAGTAGTGTTAGCTCATCCAGGCAGGCTGATTCTTGGGCTTTTGGGGGGTTTGCTTGGGAACCACGAGAAATAGCAGTGGGCCAGGCAGATAAGTGGGTTCTTTAGTTCTTGTTTTCCAAGCTTTCCATACTGTTATTGGCAAAGGCTGCAACAGGCTGAGTGGGCCCATCCCCAGGCCTGCAGGTGGCATGAGTGGGTCAGTGACAATTGTGGTAGTAGTGGTAGGTAAGTGGGCCTGATGGGTGCTCAGGTGCCAACAGTGGTGGGATGGGCAGTCCCCAGGTTTTTGGACAGCATGCTCTGGACATCAAAAATGAGGAGATTCTGAGAAATTTACAGCCAAGAGGAATGTAAGGAGACTTGATGATTAAATGTCATGTGCAGACCTGACAGAGGAATGGCAGAGGAAACATCATCTACAAGGACCTTGAGACAGGAATAAGCTTAGCATGTGTGAGCAACAGAAAGGCCAGTTGGGACTGCCTCCCTGTAAGCAAACAGGGCAATGATCAAGATAGGGTCAGAGAGACAAGAAGTTCTTCACCCAGTCTGCATATTGGCAACATCTGGGTAGCGATTAAAAAAACAATACTGTGCCAGATTCTAACCACAGGTGATTAACTTAACTAGTCTGGAATGAAAACAAATTAATTTCAATTATACATGGCCATGTAGCTTAATCTATAGAACACAATATCAGGATAAAAGCAAGTGACAGAAGGATATAAATGACAATTGTGTTACATGAAGATCAAGCCAAGAAAATCCAAAGAAGACACTGTTTCAAGGATACGTATATGTTAAAACTGAGGAGAAATGCTACTATGAACACAGCATTTAGCAAGTTGGGTATAGTGTTTACCTCTTAGGAGGGGTACTAAGGAATCTTTAAAGGTAAGGAGAAAGATTCATAAATAGGAAGGTGGGAACATAAATGTACATTTAATAATTAATCTTTATACTTATTATGTACAATTTTTTCATATTATGGAATAATTCATAATTTTAACACATTTTAAAAATTTAAACAAGGTTTTAGTTCACTAGTAGGCCAGTAATCAGGATGGTGGATTATTTATTTTGCTCTCCACTGAAATGAACTGTATTTTAAGAGGAGCAATCCGAAACCAATCCAGGGGAAGGTCCCTGCAGGGTAAGGCGTCTGGAATCACTAAACCAAGATAGAACTAAGAACACTTAGCTCAGAGATTAAGCTACAGGGGGATGTGAGAGGGGTCTTCAAATATAGGAAGAATTGCTGCATAAGAGAAGAAATAAGACTTAGTTCTTGTTTTTTAGAAACACAGTCAATTTAGATCCATAAGATTTCTGCAACAGAGAGACAGATTTTGGTTTAATTATCAGAGATCTCCATAAAGGGGATGGACAGTGTCAAGATTTCACTTTTTCCTCCCCGTCATTGTTTAAATAGAGGCTAGATGGCTTTGCAAAAGGACCCTGAAAGGAAGAGTCCCACGTCCCACTTTCAAATCAGTCTGAATGATCTTAGTAGTTAGATAGTTATCCTTGCATCCTAGGCACTGTCTATAAACATGTGCAAAATAGATAAGAAAAATAGTTCACTCACGATTGCACACAGTGGGCTGCAGTCAGAACCCAAGTTGGGCTGATGATGGCACCTCCACATCGGTGATCACCTAGAAACCTTAGACCCACCTGCCATGGCCAACAGTGGGGGCAGGCTTCTTCCCCTCCTGCAATTCTTTTAGAAAGCCACTGAGGACTAAATGGAGGGATGCCACAGATGCCTACAGCAAAGATGAAACCAATGACAAAATGAGCTGAAATAATTAAGAACACATTCCTCCAAAGGCTGGTCATGGTCAACAATAATAATTCCCAAGCACCAGAAGAGCTTTGTAAAGATATTGGCTCCCAAGACCCACCTCTGAGGAATCTGATATTAAAAAATGTGGTGACTATGTTAGGAAGTCAGAATTTTAGCTACTAGCCTACAAAATAATATTTATTTAGTGCTTATTCTTTGCCAGGCACTATTCTGGACATCGGTGATATCAGTGAATAGAACAAATAAAAATGCCATCCCTCATGGAATTTACATTCTAGTAGAAAAATTTCACATTTGTTAGCATGAATCGACAAGATTCTTCATTAGACAGCCTTGTTTTGCCTCCTGTTCTCACTGTATGAAACTATTTACTGACCCTCAAACGTGTCAAATTTGCTTAGGCATCTAAATGCCAGTTTTCTTGGCTGGAACCACTGGGACTTAGCTCAAGAGCTCTTTTTTTTTTTTCCCCATGAAGCTTTCTCCAACTCCCCAGTAAAAGGGAGACATTTTCTCCTCTTCTATTCCTTGTGTGACTTTCTATCACACCAACCTGAACATTTTCAGGACATGTACGCAGAACAACGGAAGATCACAGCATTTAATGTTTAACCAGCCACTCACAGCATCAGGAAGTTCAAAAACACACAACAAGAAAACACCCAACCAAAAAAACCTTGTTTTCCTCTTCTGCTCCACAATGCAAAATTATATTAAACATAGAGTCTAGGAAGTCAGTGTAGATCTCAAGTCTGTTCAATAATAAATGAAGACAAAGGATGGCTTCTGTAATCCTTTCTTCCTACCCCAGAGTTTATTTGTTCTTTCCTCTATTTATGAGTATCACTGTAAACCCAAACAGCATTCTGGAAGTTTTATAGGCCCTACCTATAAAAACCATTTATTTGTCTTCACTGCGGAGTTATATCAAACATAAGATTTCCCAAAGCGACATCTAGTTAATAAAGAAGGGAAATTAAACAGGTACCATGGCCAACAACTCACCATACGGAATAGCTTTTGTAGCAGACACAGGAATGGTTTGGGGAGGTGATGTTGGTTCAATTTTATTTGAGCTGTCTGTAGAAGAAAACATTTTAATTAAAAATACTTAGAGTAGCCATACTAACTGACCCTACTTGTTTGCCCTGCTCAATAATAAAACCACTCTGCTGAAGATCTCGCTAACACTAACGCTCAATGCCAGATCCCACAGATGCTTTTTTTATATATCTCTGAATAGCCGTCATGCTCTGGGTCTTTCAAGCACTTCCTCCTTCCTTGGCTTCATGCCACCATTCTTGGTCTCTCTGATCTATCCACAGCTGTCTCTTCTCAACAGCACCTTTTTTCAAGATCTTTTTCTTTCGCCTGAAAAGATATTCCTCAAGGTCATGTTCAATATCCTGTTTTTATTCATCTCCAAGTAGACGATTTCAAGATTTCTCTCTTCAATCTAAACCTTTTTTTCTGAGTTCTAGATCCAGGACTAGGCAGACCTAGGACGGCCAGTTATCGCCATTAGGATTTCCCATAGGCTCTTAAAGACCCACACGTCTCTTGGCTCAGTGCCTGTGGCTCAGGTGGCTAAGGCGCCAGCCACATACACCTAAGGTGGTGGGTTCGAATCCAGCCTGGACCCGCCAAACAACAATGACGGCTGTAACCAAAAAATAGCTGGGTGTTGTGGTGGGTGCCTGTGGTCCCAGCTACTTGGGAGGTGGAGGCAGGAGACTCGCTTGAGCCCAGGAGTTGGAGGTTGCTGTGAGCTGTGAAACCATGGCACTCTACCCAGGGGGACAGCTTGAGGCTCTGTCTCAAAAAAAAAAAAAAAACCCACACATCTCAAATGGAACCAACTGATTTTATCAGTCAACATGGCCTTATTCCTATGTTTCCTTGCACCATTTAGGGGTTCCAACATCTACCTAGATGCTCAAGCAAGGAGCCTGAGAATCATGCTGACCTTTCTTCCTTCATCTACCCCATCCCATAAAATATATACTCAAAAACATCTAGAATAAATTCTTTACAATGACTGCATCACTACTCTCCTTGCTGTGAGTTCACCGGTATTTTCCACATTACCCTAGAGCAGTGGTTCTCAACCTTCCTAATACCTCCTGATACAGTTCCTCATGTTGTGGTGACCCCCAACCATAAAGTTATTATGTTAACTACCATATGGTAGTTAAACTACCATAAAGTAGTTATTGCTACTTCATAACTGTAATTTTGCTACTGTTATGAATCATAATATAAATATCTGTATACAGAATGTATTTTCACTGTTACAAAGGGGTCGCGACCCACAGGTTGAGAACCGCTGCTCTAGAGTAAGAAAAAGGTACATTTAAATTATGGTTCCACCTCTTGCCAACTGTACATTTTAGGGAAAGTTACTTAATTTTTCTAAGCCTCAGTCTTCTCATCTGTAAGAGAGAGCAATGTACACACCTCCTAGATTTGCAAGGAGGAACTTACGTGATAATATATGTGAGATCCTCAGTCTATACCTGCTACAGAGCAAGTAACTGATAAATGCTAGCTAGCTGTCCTATCGCTCTGATACTTACAATTCAACGCCTTGTGCCCAGCATGATCTAAACCCTACCTTTCCCATCATTTTCTCCAAAACTCAAACACTATTATTTGTAGTTTTCTTATGCATCATTCATTCCCTTTCATTAGGCTCTTTGAATGTGTTATTCCTTTCGTCTGGGTGCAAAAAGGTGAATCCAGCCTTAAAGACTCAGAAATTATTTTCACCTTCATTTTTAAAACATACCACCATTATGTTACTAGGACTGAATATCAGAGTGTTCAAGATTCTGCAAAGTTTCGCTGAGAAGTTTTAGACAAGTTTGATTTATAGTCATAAAAATTTTTTAAATATCAGAACACAAAGGTAAAATAGAGCCCAATTAGTTATTTCATTAGCAGCTTTGTTTTATTCCAAATTTGATTTGTAGGCACAGCCTTACCACTCATATGGTAATCCAACATTAGTTTCACAATAACAATGCATTATAATTTTAGCTCATAGAAAATGCTCTGGTTCGGTGCCTGTGGCTCAGGTGGCTAAGGTGCCAGCCACATACACCTAAGGTGGCGGGTTTGAATCCAGCCAGGGCCTACCAAACAACAATGATGGCTGCAACCAAAAAATAGCCAGGCGTTGTGGGGGGTGCCTGTGGTCCCAGCTACTTGGGAGGCGGAGGCAGGAGACTCACTTGAGCCCAGGAGTTGGAGGTTGTTGTGAGCTGTGAGGCCACAGCACTCTACCCAGGGGGATAGTTTGAGGCTCTGTCTTAAAAAAAAAAAAAAAAAGAAAGAAAGAAAAGAAAAGAAAATGCTCTATAAATAGGGTGCAGACATCTAATTTTTGATTTTACACTTATGATATAAAGACATAATTTCTACTAGGCACAAAAATCTCAAATGATTATTGCTTTGTAGACAATGAGAGGTCTGTAAAAAAAAAAATATGCCCACGTTTTTAAAGTTGGATCTTAAAATTAATTGTAAAACTTAAGCAGAAATTATAGCTTTTGGTTACTTTTCTTGAACACAAATATCAAAATACCAGCAATAGAAGGAATTAATACAGAAAGAAGGAAGTTTAAAAGTTTACCTTAAATAACTGCTAAAGACGTATTCACTATTACTATTTTCGTCTTTCTTTGAGGACTTCCCTTTTCACTTTTCAAATAGTCTGAAACATTCTCCACATTTTCATTTTTTAATTAAACATTTCACTGGTGAATCAGTTGCTGCCTGACAGGTTTTAAAGCTCAAGTTTTAGGGTACCATGAGTTTCCACTGCATAAAATTCACATGCCCATACTACCTCGGGGTACCCCAGGAAACCAGCCAATGCTGCAGCTACTCTGGTTAATCCAGTGCTTTTCAAATTTAAAGGATGGAACATTACCCACCTAACTCATGGTCTTCTTTGGAATCACCATAAATCACAGCAGCATCGTAAATATGGTTTGGGTTAAATTCAACTATAAAGGCCTCGAATGTCAACTGTACAAATGATAAACACAACAGGTAAGTGGTCAAGGAAGAGAAGTTTGAAACCTTCTCCTGTGTATATTTAAACACTCTGTGTCATACCCTCGCATGCCCTCAGATAGAAGGGTAAATAATTGAAGTCTTCTTGGAGGGCAATTTGGCAACGACTACCAGGCTCAGAAAGTCCAATTCTGGGACTTATATACACATGTGTCAAAGAGAGAAACACAGAAACACTGAGGCAATATTACTGATATGGGTGAAGAATAGAAACTCACTAACACTGGTTAACAGGGAACTGTTTTAAATAAATTCAGAACATCATACGACATTTTATACAACAGTAAAAATGAGCTCTAAAGGTTCATCTGGGAGGATCTTTGAGATATCCTGCAGTAGACAAAGCATTGTCACATAACAGAAGAATGTGTGTGTAAGTAAATGCTCAGAATGCCTCCGGCGGGCGGGGGGGGGGGGGGGGCTGCAGTAATCCATCAGTGTGGGTCTGCAGGGCATTGGATGGAAGCCTGGTGAGAAGGAGTCTTACTTTCCTTATATACACTTTTAATTCACTGAAATTTTTAGAAATCACACACAGAAATCCCTTTTAAGAGCAAAAAATGACAAAAGAAGCCCTCATCATACTGACAATTTAACAATCCAGGTGAATTAAGTTCTGCTTTACTAGCAGAGCTTAGCTAGATTCTCTGTGAAGTGGAGAGATTCCTTAGTTGCCTACCTTTACTCTGTGTTTGTCTAGAGCACGAATGAGCTGATGACACTGCACGTGGCTGGGATACAAATCGGGATAATCAGCAGAGTGAATTGTCCCTTCTACCAACACGGCCACACTCCAACAACCTGGACCGGGGAAGTATTGAGGAATTTCATGGACTGACCAAAGGCACTTGAATTAAATATCTGAAGACCATTAGATAGCAAGGAATTCAATATCTGAAATACCTGCTTCTGAGTTCCATACAGCAGTAAAAGTAAGGTTAAATCTGTTGCCACTGTTTTCTGTATCAGAAACAAACGCAACTGTGGCCTCCCTGGGCTCTGTTGGCAATGGGGAGGGCAGTGTATCTTCACAGACCTTACCTGAAAAGGAACAGAAATCAAAATAACGTGACTTAAAAGTGGTAGGAACTTATGCGCAGTTTTTAAAAGATTATCTTCCAGGAGCTCTCTGTTCTAACCAGGCCGAACTATCTAGTGGCCCTGGGATCCTTCCACATTCTCTCCTCCAGTGATTTTGCTATCAATTCACCTCTCACTCCCAGCCATGTGTATGTGCCCAGGGCCTAACTCAGCGTTCCGTTCTCCCGACAGCTTTCCCAGACGCCCGCTACCTTTTCCTGAACCAACACATCACGTTCCCTATTCTATGTCTTTTCCTACTTTATTATACACTTTAGTTATCACAAACTCCAAGCTCATTTGGGCAGAGATTGCCTTGTCTCTATAAATGTCTAGGTACCTGATATGATAGCCTCAGACATAGTTAACGCTTAACAAATGAATGGTTGGGAAAAAAAAGACTACTGGGTAAATAGGAGGCCTGAGAATGATATCATTTAGTTAATAACTATCATACCCCCCAAGGACAATACTTTGTCTACAGCATCCCGTCATGTGTGAAGAGACCTTTGTCCTAACCATTGGCCACAAAGACTTAGAGATCAAGGTCTCAGCCAGCCGGGTGACCTTCTACCATGTCCAACACATATTTCAACTAAGGTAGACATATCAATTATGGGGTGGCGCCTGTGGCTCAAGGAGTAGGGTGCAGGCCCCATATCCCGGAAGTGGTGGGTTCAAACCCATTCCCAGCCAAAAAAACTGCAAAAAAAAAAAATTACCAATTATGTTTATGTAGCTTATAATAGGTATTTAATAAATATAATGACATGAAATTATGTGAAAAAAATTATAAAACAATGTAAAGTTCCAAGTGTGTATATAAATGGAAGTATCAAAATGTAAATAGCGGTTATCTCTAAGTGATAAGGTTATGAATGTTTTATATTTTCTTCTTCTTGCTCAGATATATTTATCAATTTTCATAAACATGCACCCACTTTGGGGATAAAAATTTGGAAAACTGTCTTGAAAGGAAGTTTTCTGGGGATTATGGCATCAATTTCATTCAATACTGCTAATGAACTTGAGAAAAGAAAGCACTATTTGGTGCCTACCTTCGAAAAACACAGAAGAAAACAGTCAATGTCCTTCCCTATCTCCACTCCTGCCACCCACCCACCCCCACTGTAGGAAAGATAAAAAGATTGCCCTGTGTGCAATCATTTTGATACTCTAATATAAAGTGAACACAATACACTTACTAATCAGCACCCCATTACTCAATGGTAAAGATCCAACTTGATTTTCCATGTCTAAACTCATACTTTTTATCAAGACAATTTTATTTTCTGGTACCGTTATTTTCCAGATACATGACCTGGGATAGAAAAGAGGAGAAAAAGAAAATAAATGGAAGAGCCAATTCTACATTTTAGCTCATAGATCACCAACAATAAAATTTTACAAAATATTAAAAGATAAACGCCTTATGGAAATTTTTTTATGAGATAAATTTTGATTTTCTCAAATTGCTAACATTTATCCAACAAATAGGTGAGTCTTAGAGAATGGTCAGAAACCACCCTTTAAATTTCACTTATTTCTAAAATGCTAGAATTTTGATCTATAAAGCAATCTAAGATTCACCTAAATTCTTGATTAATTAAAATTCAAGATAGTCTTCTAGAAGTTGGGTTATAGATTGTGATTCTCATGAATTAAGAATGCAGCACAAGCTAACCCTAACCAGCCTCATCCTTCAAGGTCATTCTAAATCATAATCCCTGGAGTTGCAAAGCCATCTCTGACTCCCAATAAGGTCAGCTTTGACCTCTCACGAACATCTTTAAAAACACATCCAAACATTTTGAAGTGGTCTTATATAATAATATATTATCTTTTCATTTTCCTAGTATTATTCATATTACTCAAGAAAAGAAATCCCAGTGGACCATAAATTCTAGGTTCTTCCATGTCTTACCTTCATCCCAACACAAAGCAATCTTATCTGGACTCTAACACATCAGAATGAACTTCTTTCCACAATATGGCAGTCTTTCTCAGTAACCTTAGATTAGTTAACAGCCCCATTGCCATTTAAGTAGTAAATGCTCAGGACTGTAGGAGTTATTCAATTATTTTATGCCCAGTTTCTAAAAAAAAACAGGGCACTAGTAATTCTCCACATCATCTCAGAAACTTTCTTTGCTCTAGTCTTTTTCTGCTCAAGTCCATAATCCTAAATACAGATGTAAAAATAAGCTGCGTGTTATAAAGTTCTCTCTCTAAGCACATCAATGGAGGAAGCACTCCACATCCATCATCATTTTTGAGACTCATTACATCCCTCTAAGATAGAAGAAAAATTATTCCTTCTCCAAATGGGAAAATCAGAATTGATATTAAAAGACATATTATACCTCTCATATGGCTGGAACTGCAGTCCAGGCTTTATAACTCCAAAGGCCAGTACTTTGTTTTTATGAAATAATTTTCTACCTCAAATCTCTAACATATAGGTGGAAAATGGGTTTCAAATTTAGGCCAACCTTGATTTACTGTGATTGCCATATTTAAAAGGACTCTGAGGTCTAGTCACTCTAAGTGAGAGAGGGGTGCCAAAATTAACCACTGATTCAAGTATCTACGGAACATTATGTGCCAGGCACTGTTCTAGGCTATGGGAAATGCAGTCTCCCATGCGTACGGGTGGAAGGAGGACAAACTGGGTGCTAGCTGCCATTTCTGAGAGTCTAACCACCACCTCCCAGGATTCAAAGAGGCCTGGATGGACTGTGCCACTCTCTCTTCTCCTTTACAGCATTTTTCTGCATTATGACTCAATTAGATCTTATAGAAACTTATAAAACCCTTTGAGTATCCAAGGTCACACAGCATGCTGGAGAAGTCACTAACCATGCAAACTGGTTCCAAGGTTATTTCTAAAATAACTTAGAAATGTAGTTTCTTTCCTCATTTTAACACTCTACAGTCAGAATGCCTCTTACAATGGAGTCTGAGAATTCCTGTAGAGCTGGACTGAGAGTTCTTCCAGGGAGGATTTGTATTAACTTATGGCAATCCCCTTGGGGCACCATCAAATTCATACTACTGAATTTTTCTGCTTGAGGTGTTTTAGACCATAATTTTGGTGGAAATTTAGACTGTAGATGTGCATGACTATCCCTCCGTGATTCAACTTCTTAGGGAATTTTTTTTTAAACCTTCCTTTATCTAGAGCCAAGGTTGATTGAAGCACGTAACTTTCCATGTAGGTGGGGTTTATGCCTTGTGGAGCCTTACACCGAAGGTATTTCTTTGGTGACCCAGCTTTATATGGTCCTATCTTGGGTATGTTTTCCTGTTGGTGGCACGGAAATTGATGTATTTTACTACTAATTTTTTTTGTCTTAGATTTGTTGAAATAGAATACAAATTCCTGCTATTACCATCTGGGGTATTAATGTTGCTGAAGGTCTTCTTATCTATCTCTGGTTGACTCTCTACCACAGTCCCTATGAGATACATAGTATCTTCTTACCTATTTAATCTCAGCTTCATTCTCTAAACTTAAAGCAACTGAAAGCTTGTACGATCCCTAAGACATCTATAAATCCCGTCAGCTTTCCTACCAATCACTGTCACTTTGTTGCTTTCCCAGGAATTACTCTTTTTCTTCAATGTCAACCCTTCTGTATTTGTTGTTTTCCCATAAAATTTACTTTACATTTCTAAGGTTTTCTCTAGAGTCTAGAGACTCACTCTCTTCTGCCCAAAAGCTTAGCTTGAGTCTACTCTATCCAAACACAATGCTTTTCTTAACTCTAATGCCTAGTAGCCTCCGCCCTATCATCCTTATCGCAAATAATAGAAGTTCTATTCTTCCAATAGCTCAGGTCAAAAGCCCTTTAGTCAGGCACAGGGGCTCTGCTTTCTCTCAAAACCCAGTTTTTAAAAACAACTACAACCCAAAATTTCAACTCATCAGCAAATCCTGTGGCATCATCATTCCTTTTGCTACAAATGTAATCAGAGGTATCACCATCTCTCCCCTGGACAATTGTAGTAGTTGGTCTCTAAGCTTTTGGTCTTGCTATTTTTTTTTTTCTTTTTTCAGTTAAAGAGACAGGGTATTGCTGGAATGCAGTGGTGCAATCATAGCTTACTGCAATTTTAAATTCCTGGCCTCAAGTAGCTGGGACGACAGGTGCATGTCGTCACACCAGCTTACTATTTACATATTTATTTATTTTTAGCAGAGTTGAGGTCTTGCTATGTAAATTTCAAAGTCCTGTTTTTTTGCAGTTTTTGGCTGGGGCTGGGTTTCTAAACCCGTCACTGCCAGGATATGGGGCCGGCGCCCTACTCCTTTGAGCCACAGGTGCCAACCTCAAAGTCCTTTTTATGTAACATAAGGCCAAACCAATCTGCCTCCTGCCTTCCTGTCTTACCCACCTCTAGCTCTCTGGCCTTTGCTATTGCCCAAGAATATCCAATGTATTCTTGCCTCACATCTACCATTCCTTGTGCCTGGAGCATTCCTTTCCAAAATGACATGACTCCCTCCCTTCACCTTATTTGAGTCTTTTTCCAAGTATCATATGTCTAGTGCGGTCTCCTTAGCTGACCTAATATTTCATATGCCTCTTTCTTGCTTTATTTTTCTGTATAGCATTTACTACTTTCTACTGTTACATATACCTTTTTCTTTTTTGTATTATCCCATTTGCACCTTCTAGCTTGCTTCTCGAAGGCAAGCATTATCTTGTGCCCCTTTCATTGCTGTGTCCCTAGGCCCTAAAACAATATCTGACACATTTGACAGCTTCAGTTACAATGTGTTGACCATTTGGGATACAAAATTTTCAGCAATCGCTGAGCCCACTGTGAATGTGACCTCTAATCCCACAGTTCCACCAATCAACTCTCAAATTTTGAATTTCTGTATCCAATGGCATTTAACTCATGTTGATTTCTGCAATTTTCAACACTAATAACTATAAATAACTACATTCTGTCTTGAAACGTTTTCTTGCAGAAATCCCCACAATACTTCATTGTCTGAATCACTTGTGTTTGAGAGTAAATGGGCCATCACCTGCGTGTCTCTTACCCAATATACAAATACTTTGTTCAAATACTCACTTATCAAGGACATTCATTAGTCCCTGAGACAAGCCAGTTTCAGAAATCTCCCAAAGTAAAAAAAAAATATTGACTGAATTCTGCCCTCTCCAAACTTCTACTCAGCAACCCCAGTCCTCAATTCCACAGTTAATACTCTGCTTCTCTAGACGCCCCTAAGACAAATTGAGACAGTTTCTTCTTCCTCTTCAGTCCTTTTAGATCAAAAATAATCCTGGGGCCTTTCATCACACCCCTCGGAACATTGTTTTAAGTTTCTTTCCATCTGGTCATTGTCCTTCAGATAAATTCAAGTTTATCAATATCCCCATCTAAAGACACAAGGTTGACTCAGAAAAGTCAGTTTAGACCCTTAAGCCTTTCAAGTATGAGCTGCAATTAAGCCACATTTTCCTCATCCCATACTTTAATATTTACATTTGTTTTACATTATAGTTTTATAAATTATAAGCCTTCCATCTTTTTGGCTTACCATTGGTTATGGCGGAAAATCTAACTTCCTTTGTGTGGAACTCAAGGTTCTCTGCCATTGAGTCCTGGTCATCTTTCCTAGCCTCACCACATACTGCTATTCCAGTTTTCTTTTCTTTTTTTTTTTTTTTTGAGATGGAGCCTCAAACTATCCCCCTGGGTAGAGTGCCATGGCATCACAGCTCATAGCAACCTCCAACTCCTGGGCTCAAGCGAGTCTCCTGCCTCCGCCTCCCAAGTAGCTAGGACCACAGGCGT
>CAUYQV010031783.1:0-39542 GCA_963574575.1 Galagoides demidoff | reverse complement strand
AAAAGTAATCCATGTAAACTGAAACATTTGTACTCCTACAATATTTTGAAATTAAAAAATGATAAAAATATATTTCCAAAGAATTTAATAATGTCACAAAATATATGTCCAAAAGAGTAAATGAAGATAAATAAGATAAGTATGCCTGCTATAATATCTTAACTCCTTAAAATCTAAATAATAAAAAAGACTAGAAAAATGTAGCAATTGTTATTCCTGGTGGTGACTCTATTTTCTCTTCATCTTTTTCTCTATTTTCCAAATATTTTTGCAATTTGTGCAAAGCATGTTTTCATAAAAATACTATAATAATAGAGCTAATATTGAAAGCTTCTGCACAGCCAAGAGCTCAGTAAATAAAGCAAAAAGACAGCCTTCAGAGTGGGAAAAGATTTTTGCAGGTTATGCTTTTGACAGAGGTCTTATGACTAGAATCCACACAGAGCTCAAACTAATCAATAAGAAAAAAAAAACCCACCCCATTTCTATGTGGGCAAGAGACTTGAACAGAAACTTCTCTGATGAAAACAGGAGCATGGCCTACAGACACATGAAAAAATGCTCATCATCCTTAATCATCAGAGAAATGCAAATCAAAATCACTATGAGATATCATCTAACTCCAGTAAGATTAGCCCACATCACAAAATCCCAAAACTAGAGATGTTGGCGTGAATGCAGAGAGAAGGGAACACTTCTATACTGCTGGTGGGAATGCAAGCTAATGTGGCCTTTTGAGAAAGAAGTCTGGAGAATACTCAAGGAACTAAAAGTGGACCTATCATTTGATTCTGCAATCCCCCTACTAGGTATTTATCAAAAATCATTTTACAACAAACACATTTGCACCAGAATGTTTATTGCATCCCAATTCATAATTGCCAAGTCATGGAAGCAGCCCAAGTGCCCATCAATGGATTAACAAATTGTGGTAAATATACACCATGGAATAATATGCAGCCATAAAAAGATGGAGATTTCACGTCTTTTATGTGTACCTGGTTGGAGCTGGAACATCTTCTTCTTAGTAAAGTATCTCAAGAATGGGGAAAAAAGTATCCAATGTATTTAATACTACTATAAAATCAGTATATAATCACCTACACACTCATACAAATGGCAAAACATAATTATAGTCCAGAAAGAAAGAGGACAGAGAGGGGAGGGGAGGGGGGACACTGGGAGAAGGGAAGGTATTTGGGGGATCCAACCTATTGTGCATAATGCAATGATAGATTTCTAAACTATTAAGAATAGAGTATGGATGTTTTTACCACAACAAATAAGTAAGGAAGGGGATGGTTATGTTAATCAGTTAGATGTAAGCATTCCACATTGCATATCAAACCAGTACATTGTACCCCATAAATGCATTAATGTACACAGTTATGATTTAATAAAGAATTTAAAATAAATAAATAAAAATTCCAATGTGCCATATAACTTTTAACGTACTGATTTTGAGTTTTGATTTAATACTATAATCCACAAGGGTTAACTTATCATGGAGAAAGTTCTCTCTATTAAAAAGATCCCAAAGAAGTAAGAAGGGGTTTTCCATAGGAATTTCTGAGTAAAAAGGAATCACATAACAGTGCAAATAAACAACATTAGGTGGCGTGAGTGCGCCAGACGCTGAGCCACAAAGCAGAGCACTTGCCTGAAAAGAGCTTTCAGATTTTCCGGTAATTCAGTGCGACCAGCATATCCTGGGTTCATAGTAATAAATATTCCAACTGATGGCTTCAGTGTGATAGCTTCCCCAAGAAATACAAATCTACCATAAAAAGAATGTTGATGAAATTAAATGTGTTCATTGAATATGAATGCACAGTGACAAATGCAAACCACTGCAAAATGCAAATTATTATTAGGAAGCTGTTTATTCTGTGTGATTTTCTGTAAAATTCATAAGCTTACATATTTTGAATGTTTTGAAGTATGTTTATTAAAAATATGTGCGCTCTCTCCCCCCAGAGGAATTACAAATATGGAAAGTATTCTTTTTTAATTTTAGCATAGCTGTAGTATCCTCGAACATAAGAAATGGAGATTTGACTACTTTAACATTTAATGAAAGGGGATGGCATTTTTGCCTTCACTGTGGGCTGTAATTTTCTTGAGTGGGACACTGCATAGACTGAGAATGCCCCTGCTAAGGAAAGAATGGGACCCCCTGTTCAGTTTTATTTTGTCTCTTTGCTTGCCCTCTGTCTCTTCTTCTTTCTTCCCTTCCTCTCATTTATTCAACCAATATCTACTGAGTACTCCTGAGAAACAGAATAGCATGTGGCTATCACAGGCAGCGCTGGAGCCAAACTACAAGAGTTCAGAGTCCAGCTACAGCGCTGTTGATATGTTAGTGGCCTTCTTCACGTTTCAGTTCCTTCAACTAGTTAAGAAAAGAAAGATAATAAAATGACACCCCTTATTGGACTGTGTGTGGATTTCAGAGATTATGAATATAAATGGCTCAGAGTAAAATGGCACGATATACACTCGACAAACGTTAGCTATGACCATTGCTATTATTTTCTTTGAAGGCATTTGAGAAGCAGGGAAAGATTTTCAAAAAGACTCTCAAGGCCCCAGTGAGAGGCCAGGGCAACAGGATGGTAAGGTGCCACAGATGCCAAACTGGCAGACAAACAGAAGAAAACTTTGAAATGAGACTAAATGAGAGGCGATAGAAGGCCGACCTCTTGTTGAGAATGGGGAGAGCTGAGGTGGTTAGGGAGCTGGGTTTACATCACAAAACGATGGGAAAAAATACCGAGAAAGAAACCACAATGTTTAGGGTAAGAACTTCTTAGATACTAGGTAATTAAGAACAGATGGATTTTTTATAGTTAAGATGAAAAAATGGAAAAATCTTCACTTCCCAGAATGTCAAGCTAGGGAAGGCAGATAGGCCAGGTGAGGCCACTTCTCAAGAGATGGCTCCTACCTGTCCTCCCACTGTACGTAACCTAGGCAGTCTCATTCGAAGACATGAACCTCTAAGAGAGAGCCAGCAAGATGCTGGGAGCTTCTGTGATGGAAGCATGGTTTCATCTCTTAAACCCTCAAGTGTAAAGTGAATTTAATAACTCTTGAAATCATGAAGGCGCTTTGCTCTCTGCATATGGATCAGCACAAGGATGAAGAGAGAGGACTTGGACATGCTGGCAGAGGAGACAATTAGGAAGTGTGGTGAGGAATTTTTAGAATCATTGCATGGATCAGTTACATAAATTTCCATAAGAAAGGATGGCCTCAAATGACATCCGGGTTACATCACATAATAAGATTTTTACTGAAAGCGACATAAAATATGGCTGGGGATGTAAGAAGAGAGAAGCCAACTTCTCTAACATGGCATTAGAGCAGAGGCAGGCCAGGCAACAGACATGTGGTCATAAAAACTGGTGTCCCAGGCCCATGTGGTGGAAGGACTGAGAAGTTTCTAGAAGGTAGAAACATCTAGATGTATATACAGATAAACTGGAAACTTCTACAGCAGGTGCACAATTCCAAGAGACTATAGATAACCCTTCCCTGACTGAGAGATTGACGATGTTCTAGTGCACAAGAGCCAGCTGAGCAAAATACCCCAAAACATGCGAGAAATGGGGAGGCAGATAAAGGAGGTTGCACTACAGACCAAAAAAAAAAAAAAAAAGAGAAAAAAAGTCCCAAAGAGAACCAGAGCTGTATTGTGTACTATACCATTTATTTCTCAAATTAAGCAATCAAACAGCGCCAGCTGTGTTTTGCCTTTTGGAGTGTGGTGTCATGTTGAGAGGTAGTTAGGTTGTAGATGTATTTGGAAAGTTTTTGGCCCAAGTTACTGAAAGAACAAGAAGGAATAATCTCCTGGGATGGAACACCTAACAGAGAGGTGTTGGTGGAAGGACTTGGGTTTTTATTTTGGAGGAGAAGCCATTGAGGCAGGTAGCAGAGTGAGGGATCCAACAGGCAGCTGTTGAGGCAAATCCAGAGGGCAGGGGAAAGCAGTCCAGGCATCTGATACTCAGCGGCACAAAGATGGGTTTTAAAAAAACCCTGGGTCTGGATGAAACCACTAAGGGAGAAAAAAATAGAGAGAGAGAAAACGAGTCCAGGGACTGAGCCCTGGGATGTCCAAAATTAATATGTTAGGATATAATAATAATAAAATAATAATAGCAAAGACTACCATGGTACCATGTCCAGACACTTGTCCAAGTGATTCACATATGATCTTCACAGTAACCTCTACGATAAGGACTCTTGTTTTCCCCGTTCTACAGATGGGGGAAAAAACAGTAAGGAAGTAGCCATAAGGGGAGAGAAGCAGAGAGGGTCCTGACGCCCACCTGGAGAAGGTGTGTCCTGCAGCATGAAGTGTCTGACTGTGCCGAGGCCCCCAGAGCCCAGAAAGATGGGGACTGAGCACTGGTCACTGGACTTAGCATCACAGAAGTCATTTGTCTTTTAAGAAATTAAAGCAATGTAACATACCTTTGTTGTACTCAACACTTAAAAGCCACTAATGAAAAAATGAGAGGGTATTCCAAATAATTCCTCAGAATAAACTGGACTCTAATCCATTTCATAAGACAGGGAGAGGCAGCAAATAGCCCGTGCAGGTGAGGTTACCTGCATAATCCCAAGTTATTCTTTCCAGGCCACTCACCTCTTTCTCCCGTTTCTGATGGCATCATGAATCATTTTCACCTGCACAGCCACCACTGACAGGACTTCCACGGGGATTCGGTTGAACTCATCAAAGCAGCCCCAAGCTCCTGTCTGCACCAATCCCTTGTAGATATTTCCTATGGACTAAATGATGGAGTGAAGCATTCAGAATCTAACAGAAGGGGGCTTTAAGTTGAATCATTCCCAATCAGGAATAATGTTGTTAGAACACATTATTGTCCACATTACAGTGTTTTATTACTAACTTACTTTGTAGTCCATTTGCTCTGAACAGTTGAATACATAAACCATCATGCCAAGGGCACGTCCAAGGTCCTTGGTGGTTTCTGTTTTCCCTGTACCCGCCGGACCAGCTGGAGCCCCACTCATGGTTAGATGGAGTGATTGAGTTAAAGTAATATAACACCTATAAGCAATAGAAAACACATATATTACAGTCTAACATGATTTTTTTTTTTTTTGCAGTTTTTAGCCAGGGGCTGGGTTTGAACCCACTACCTCTGGCATATGGGGCCGGTGCCCTACTCCTTTGAGCCACAGACACCGCCATAACATGAATTTTTTATAAAACATTAGGGGCAACTAATTCCTTGGGGGGGAAAAAAAGGCTTAAGAAGCCGGGTTTGGGATGTGGTACTAGCACAAGGCATTCATATACTTCTGATTTGTTCACGGCAATACCGAGCCAAAAATTTTCTACCAAATTTATTTTTAGGTTCTGTGTAAAAATATAGAAAAGAATGTATTGCTTTATTTGTTTATTGTCTCATTTCCTAAGAGCTATGTATCTGAATACAAACAGCACTCGACTGGTGATTGTATTGAATTTCTAATATTTCTAAATAAAGATACTATGTATATGGAATTCAATATTTCAAGCTATTGTTTATAAAAAACAACACAGGTGACATCTTGGATGATGAGTGAATTAAACATTTGACTGCATTAAACTGCTACTTAATGAATACATTAAAAGACAAGATATATAATTTTATATAAATACATAGTATGCAAATAACATATACCCATTTCAATGAATAAAGTAAGCATAAGAAGACACAATTTATGGGTGGTGCCTGTAGCTTAAAGGAGTAGGGTGCTGACCTCATATGCCAGAGGTGGTGGGTTCAAACCCAGCCCCGGCCAAAAACTGCTTAAAAAAAAAAAGACACAATTTATGATGATAAAATGTATTTTCAGAATTTATTTAGAATGTGTAATTACAGGCAGTTAAATTACCATAATACTTCTTTCTGTAGGTAAGACTCACAGGGTCTTAGAAAATTATGAAAAGACAGAATTTAATACTGGATGAAAAAAGGAAAGATAAGTAAACAGCAAGGACCCCAAATAGCTGTAATCTTTACTTGTAGCTTTGTCGGGTTTATACATTACTTTGGCTTAGTACAGTCAGTGAACCTAGTGGAGAGAAGTGAGTGTAGAGGACAACAGACCAGGAACTAATGTCGACTTTGCCAAGCATCAGAAGTAGGGTGACCAGATTTTAACGTAGGTGAGGTGGGACAACATGGCGGGGGTGGGGCAGGGCCTGACAACAATGCAAACTTTGATAAGAAGTTCTTGATAATCACTTCTCAGGAATTATGTGTTATTATTACAGTTTAACGTTATAAAATTAACAAGAATAATATAAAACTCATATTCTGGCAAAATAGCCACACGGCAGCCAAAAACCTTATATTCCGTTCTTGTTCTCCCGCCCGTTCGTGCATTCTTTCTAAAAATCGAGACTTTTTAAAAATGCTGCTAGACGCAGGACAAATTGTTGAAAAGCGGGACGTCTGGTCACCCTACTCAGAAGCCATCATTTAATATCAACATGCCTCAGTTTTCTCCTCCATAAAATGAGGTAATTATAGGCCACTCCCAGGTGGGAGTGGCCCAGGGATCAAATTCCAACCAATGGGATTTGTGCAGAAATGATGTGTGCCACTCCTCGGACACCTCCTTGGGCATACTTGACCTGGGCTCTCTCTTTTCCCTTTTCACTAGCTGAAACAAAAGCGAAGCCACATTCAGCATGTCAGCCACCTACCAGGCTACACTGCTGGGCCACTCACCTCTGGACAGTTACACCGCTGAGACCTGAGCTCCTGGGTTATTTATGCCATTATAGCGTGGGGGTCTCTCTCTCACAGCTTAGCTGCATCCTCCTAACCTGTGTTCCATCACAAGTCTGTCAGGTACAAGCTAGTTGACCTAGTCTCTGAACCACACGTGAAAGGAGACACTAATGAGACCTAATGAAGGTGGTTGAAAGGTGTCATTATGCTAATATAAACAATTAGCAAATAACTCAAAGCAGGGGTCCTCAAACTTTTTAAACAGGGGGCCAGTTTACTGTCCCTCAGACCATTGAGGGCCAGACTGCAGGCCCGGGATGAGTCGGCTGCTAATCAGGACAGGCAGCAGTGGCAAAAACACCCAGCGGGCCGGATAAATGTCCTAGGCGGGCCTCATGTGGTCCACAGGCCATAGTTTGGGGACCCCTGACCCAAAGAGTGAAAGGAGAATAAAGTGTAAACAATGTACACATAGCGTACAACACTATTCACACCATTGCATGGACAGTCATCTAATTTTTAACTTCCAAATAAACCATATACTGACTTTTTTTAATTAAAAAGTTCATAAGCTCTCAGTTCTCACATACTGATCAACTTTAAAACACATCTTCCCTTTTTCTGCCATTCCCTGGGCCTCTCTTCTCCATTCATGCATCCAGCAGGTGCCTAATATTTGCAGTTTTGACTATTCTCAAGTAATCTCGTCATGCTATGAATTTTCAGCCCTTACATTGAAAGCAATACATAAATTAACTAATGAAGATGGTGTGTACTTTTAGTTAGAGACAAGTTAAAGAGAACCGAATCAGACAAACAGAATTGTAGAAGCTGTACAACACACAAATGACAAAATCATAAGGAGATTACTATGCCCAAGAACAATCACACAGCTAGGAGAGAATCCCACCAACTTCTCAGAACTACCCTAACAACCTGGCCTCCTAGATTCATACTGACACTGCTTGTACTTGGGTACCAGTGGCTATCTGGGGCTGGGGCCACAATCTTAAGGTCATTTAATATTGGACTTTCTCTTTCATGAAAGCTAAAGATTAAAGGTGCTTTCTCCCATCAAGTTTGAAAACTAACAAGAAAAGTCATGTCAATGTGACACAGTCATTCTTCTAGGACATTCTGGGTACATATTTACTGGGAGTCATGCAGCAATGAACTTCTCATAATAGCAATCTCTGACCTCCTTGATACACTTGAGCCACACATGCTTTCTATCCCTTGAACTGGTCGAGCTCTTGTCCACCTTGGAGTCTTTGTGCTTCCTTTGCCTGTTATTCTCTGCCCGGGATGTGCATGGCTGGGTCCTGGCTCAAATGCCCTCTCACTCAATTATAACAGACTCTTCCTGCAGGACCGTTTTTTAAAACAGCACCCTATTTTTGTTACTGCATGAGACATATGTTATCATCTAAAATAACTGTAACTTATTTGCTTATTATTTCTCTTCATCTCCACTCACATGCTACTCTCACCCAGAAAGCAATCTCTGTGTCAGCAAGAACTCTGCCCGCTCAGCACTGGAATATTACTCAGCACAGGACTTCGTAAGTATTTGTTGACTCATGTGATGAATTGTATGTTCTCCCTCTTCTCTTCCTTTCACTGTAAGCAATTCTTCAAAAATGGATTTGAATACGGGCAATTCCTGGTCATGGTCATGCTTTCCATAAATGGATGCAGCGGGAAGTGGGAGGAGGTGGCGACACGTCCTGATGTCAGGATGCCAGCTTTAGATTGATCTCAGTGATCAAAAATGCTGCCAGAGCCATACGAATCCACTTGGGATTTCATCAGAACTCTGTATGCCGTCTGTAATTCCATTTCTCTAATTCAAATCTCCTGACCTTGTCTAACTAAAACTCAGTACTCGCTAGCTGACAAAATTAGTTCATCTACATGCTGCTTTCGTTTTGTTTCCCAATTTGTTTTCTCCCATTCCTTCCTTTTCTTTCTTACAGATCTCTGTCCATAGCTGGGGGAGGGTTTTGTTTTTTGCTTGGTTTCTCCCATCTCACTCCAGCTTGTAATTGTTACCTGTCAGTCAGAGGAGTGATCACTAGTCGAGGACTGTTTCCTAAATATTCGTAGAAATACTGGAACTGGGCATCACAAATATTAACAAAGCAGTGCTTCTGGGTGTCTTCCCACCGGTGACGAAGTTGAGACAGCCAGGCAAAAGCTTGGGGACTGACAACCTAAAATCATTTCACATGAGACACCAATGATGTTGAGCTGACACATTTATAATCTGATCAACTCTATTGGTTCACATTTTATTTCTAAAATTCTAACAAATAGGAAATCTCTTGTAAACAATTGCAGATTGTAAATGCATATAGAGGGTTGAAGACTTAATCAGGAATATCTAATAAAAGTTATTGGAAACTAGCTTTTATGTAACATAATATCAGTTTGTTCAAGCAATGTTTTTTCCCCTTTTATGAATCACCCCAGGGAAATTAGATAATTTTTGTAGTTTTATACTCATATTACTGAAGTCATATAGAAAAATATGCTGGCTTGGCGTCTGTGGCTCAAGTGGCTAAGGCACCAGCCACATACACCTAAGGTGGTGGGTTCGAATCCAGCCTGGGCCCGCCAAACAACAATGATGGCTGCAGCCAAAGAATAGCCAGGCGCTGTGGCAGGCGCCTGTGGTCTCAACTACTTGGGAGGGTGAGGCAGGAGACTCGCTTGAGCTCAGGAGTTGGAGGTTGCTGTGAGCTGGGATGCCACAACACTCTACCCAGGGGGACAGCTTGAGGCTCTGTCTCAAAAAAAAAAAGAAAAAAAAAGAAAAATATGCTACCTATATTAAAATGACACATATCCAGGGCGGTGCCTGTCGTTCAAAGGGGTAGGGCGCTGGCCCCATATGCCAGAGGTGGTGGGTTCAAACCCAGCCCCGGCCAAAAAAAAAAAAAAGACACATATCCATATTTTCTGCTTGTTGGAGATATAAACAAACTAACTTTTGACAAAATTCATTCTAAAACATTCTGCTTTTAATATAGAGATTTCTACTTCATTTTTTTGTCACATCAAATAACAATATTTTTCATTTCTATTATTTTCCATCTTATTCAATTCCACACATTCTTCCAGGTAAAAAAATTTTTTTTCTCATCTCTTTCAAGGTATATATGACCTTAGGGTTTCTGGAGAATCACTAGAAATCACCAAAATTATTGTCTACTAATTTATCTGATGACTACCTACGTTTCAGCATTATATACTTATGTATTTTAGATGGTTGAAAAACAGACAAATTATCTCTTTTAATACAAAATAAAGGACATATTTCAAACAATAGTTCACCCTACTACAAGAAAATCACCAGGCTGTAAAAACTGAATAAAATATATAAGAAGGTGCCAGGTCATATTCAAGGAGCAGTATTATCAAAATGAGAATGTGATGTTTTGCAAGGATTAGTCTTGGACTAACAATTAAAGAACACTGCTCACTAATGGTCCTGCAACTAGATCAAGGAATACTTATGTTTATAGCTTATATGAAGAAGTCTTTACTTGCTCTTTGTGGGGATAATTAAAATTCACTTTAACTTTAATAAATTGAGAAAATAAATAGTAGAAAAATAATAGAAAACATTTCACAATACATGCATGCATTTGAATTGCAAAAGGAATTGTACCACCAACCCCTTAAAAGATCGGAAGAAGTGGGTGATGGGCATGAGGCATTAATGTTGTTCAGTAGACACACATACTTCTGACATTTGTCAGTGGAAATTTGTTTTGGCAAGATAGGTGAGAAAATTTTTCTTTTACATGAAAAACTGCCAGTATCTAAGGAACATGCAGTCTTTTTAAAAGGATAGAGAAGGAAAGTTATTAATACATGGAGAGCATTAAAAATTGCTTCCTTTAAAGAAGTAAATTTTTAGCCGTGAAAGGAAAACACAAAGGCTGACCCAAGCAACAATCTGGAATTATGACCAACACTTCTTTCTTGAAAGGGAGATGTATCAAAGGCATACAGAGACGGTTTGATACACACACCATCTTATTACTGTTGGCTGTATAAGTCACAGAGGTGAGATTCACAGGCCACTGGCCCAAGGTGATTAGGCACAGAGAGATAACATGGTGAATTCTCATGGCTCTTCCATTTGGATTAATTTTTAGATAATCTGAGGCTCCCTGCTTGGCAAAAGCCTTTGGGATATCACTTTGGGAGACTCTCATCAGGATAATAGATTAGCTAACCCAGATCGAACACGCCCCGAATTACTACTTTTCAGGACTAATTAAGATACACAAACTTTAAGCAAAGAACAACAGTGACTTTTTGGGAAATACTCTGACAATAAACACTACTTTCTGGAAACAGCAGCAAATACATAAAATTCCACAAGCCACTTGCCTTCTGAGAAATCAGTTTTGCCACCACATCTCTGGCATGAACGTCTATGGTACAAATTGTCATAATCTTCTGCCTGTCCCCAGGTGGAAGTTCTCCCAGTAAAAGTGTAATCAGTGTATTCAGCTGAGAAAGCTATAAGGCATTTTTTTTATAAAAGGAAGAAAAGGTTATAAATATAGAATCCAACAACCCAATATTCTTCATATTTGTAAGAAATGCTTTAGTTTACAAGTCCGTCTGATTCCAGACAGACTCTCTTTTGTCAAAGAATGAAATATGTTATCCCAGCCCATCCTCAAAGACAAATATCACACCTCATAAAATGAAGGACAAGAGAATCTGTGAGTATTGACAAAGTCAGGGGTGAACCCAGAATTCCTGGCTGCACTGAACTGATCTTCTATTGACAACTTTGCTGGAAGAGAATGACTACAAATCTTAAGAGGTCAAATTAGATCAGCCTGGGCAACATAGCAAGATCCTGGATCTACAAAACATTTAAAATCTACAGGCACGTTGGTTCACATCTGGAGTCTCAGCTACATGGAAGGCTGAAGCAGGAGGATCATTTGGGAGTTTGAAGTTTTGGTGAGCTATAATCATCACTGTCCTCCAGCCTGGGTGACACTTGGGTCCCTGATGAAAGAAAAGAGAAAGGACAAGAACAGAAAGGAGAAAATCAAATGAGACTAGACTTTCAAAAAGCATAGTGAGAGCTACCATGTTTCCCAGAAAATAAGACACTGTCTTACATTTATTTTTTCTCATGAAGACACACTAGGGCTTATTTTCAGGGGATATCTTATTTTTATTAAGTATAATACAACAATCTACATTTATTCAAATACAGTTAAATCATCTTCTTCTGGAACCTGACAGGGGGACCCAACCTTGTTGGTGGGGCTGGTGCTAGTGATGCGTGAACTCCTTTCCCCAGCAGTTCACATGTGTGCAATAAGATGCCTGTGACCGTGGTTACCACACCTGAACCCGGGCAAGTGCGAATGGCTCGGAGAAAGGAGCTGTGGCAGATAAAAGGTATTCCAGTCTTCCTTATCACTCCACACTGAAATGCATGGCGTGGCTATGCAGTGTATCTGCATGCCCATCACTAGGTCTTATTATCAGGGTAGGGCTTATATTTAACAAATGCATAGAAATCCTGCTTGGCCTTATTTTTTGGGTAGGTCTTATTTTCAGTGAAACATGGTAAGTAACATCTTACCTTTTTCTTTAAAAAGAGATGCACCTAACAATTAGTATTTTGTTTTGCTTTTTCACACAAGATAGTGATGATTACTGGTAAAAATATTAAAAACATAAAACTGAAGACTATTCTGCTTTATTTTTATTCACATATCCCTATTCTTGCTTAGATCCACCACTGATCTCTTAGATAAGTATTTTTCAAACTGCTGGTCTTTTTTCAAAGAATGAAAAGGAATGAAATGGAATGACATGAATGACAATTTGTGGAATTGGATGGAATAGAAATATTGCATTACGGGTAGTAATGTACTGATCTGTGAAACTTTATTTCCATTTTGAGTGTGTGCATACACATGTGAACCTAAGCGGATATAAGATATTTCTTATGGTGAATTATGGTCAAAAAGGTTTGAAAGATATTTTCTTAGATGGTTATTTTGTTAGTACAGTTATTTAGACATAAAGATTCCTGCTGCAAAGCTTATTTACAAAAACATTCTTTCTGCGTTATTCCAGGTACTGCACTGAGAAACACCACTGCCCCCTTTCCTCTTCAGCTTTGCAAAGGACAGTCAATTACAAACTGCTGGCACCTGAGAGAGCCAGGGGTGAGTGACGATGACAGATCACCAGATTCTCTCAAACCTTTGTAGCCTACTGTCAAAACCAGGTTCTGTATTGTACTATCATCATGTCCCAGGAAACAGGGGACCCTACAGAATTCCCTGAGATTGCTATATAGCTGGAGATTGGAGACAGTCAGACAGCTATAGGAGGAAGGCAGAAGGCAGGCAGGGAGAGACAGGCACAAGGTGTACAGTTTACATGAATGCGCGTGCACAGTGCTGTAGGCACCAAGCACAGCTGGTGTCTTCTCATCTCATCCTATGATGATCTATAATCGCCCTAACTTTGCAGATGAGAAAACTGAGTTACAGACATATTCATCATGGTTAGCAGTCTGAGGAGGGGCAACTCCAACCCTGATGGTCTGACTTCAGGGCCAGAGTCTTACCAGTCACATCACGTAGACTCCCTGTGTTGGCCCCCACAAAAGTAGAGAGTTTGAGTCTAAGAAATGCTGGCTGTGCAAGAAGCATTCCAGACAGACTTAAAATCAAAAGTAAAGGAAGGCTGGCTTAAAGAAATTTTTAAAATATGTACTCTAGACTTTCAGGATATACGACAGCTTGATAAGCATTTAATTTACTTTCCCCTCACTCAAGCTTTATTGAGGTAGGACTGAAAAATAAAAATTATATATTTAAGGTGTCCAACATGATTATTTTGATATATGTATACATGATGAAATGATTACCACAATCAAGCTAACTGCCATAGTTTTTTCCCAGGTGAGAACACTTGAGATTGATTCTCTCAGCAAATTTCAAGTATATAAAACATTATTATTAACTTTATTTGCCATATTTGCATTAGTTCTCCAGAACTTATTCATCTTGGAACTGAAAGTTTGTATCTCAACATCTCTCCTTCCCCACTATCCCCTAGTAACTACCATTCTACTCCATTACTATGTGTTTGATGACTTTTAAAAAATATTCCATTTATAAGTGAGAACATACAGTATTTGTCTTTCCATGTCTAGCTTATTTTATATAGAATAACATCTGTCAGGGTCCCACCCTGGGAGCAGGGCCCACTGAGACCTGTGGAAACTGGCAGTGACTGACTGAAGAATTATAGTCAGAAATGACGGTAAAGAAAGAGACATGAGGAGCAGCGCCTGTGGCTCAAAAGGATAGGGCGCCAGTCCCACCTGTTGGAGGTGGCCGGTTCATACTCAGCCCTGGCCAAAAACTGCAAACAAAATAAAATAAAGTTGGGTTTGCAATATAACTTAAAAAAAAGAGAGAGAGAGAGAGAGAGACATGAGACACAGAGTAGAATTAAAAATGGGAGCTCAGGGGTCCATTGCCCATTTGTGGGTTTCTGGCAATGGCCCAGAGTATTTGTTCCACTTTGATTTTATTGAAGTCTATTTGCCCAGAGGGTAAGATGAGGGAGGGAACAAAAACAGCAGCAGTTTCTCCATTGATCATATCAGCTCCTATTATTATTATTATTAACCTTAAGGATGGCCTTCAGAAATCTGAAATCTGAGCCTTGTATTGGGAGAGCCTCCTGCTTGAGATCACACACACAGATTTCTAGGGAGGTGTTAAACTCTGCTAGTTCTTCAATCTCCTCTGAGGAATCGGTGGGAGGGAAGCATTTTCCTTCCATCACCACCACACATACCTGCATCTTCCTCTGGTATAAGGGATATAAGCTCTTCTTCCCATATCTCAGGGCTCAAGCTACTCCCATCATCTCTGCCCCAGGCAAATGCAAATCTCCACAATGGGTATCTGCTTTGCCTGTTTAATGGGCAGGAAATGCCCTAGAACCTGTATCTTCTCTAGGACTTGCCATAATCTCTTCTATGGCCATTATTTTCCTCAGAATGCTCATAGACCCAGCAGGGTGTTTGTAAGCTGTATCCCCAACAGGCTAGAATCTCAGCAAAGGCAAGAAGCTTGCTAGCAATGGCTAGCTTAAATGTAAACTAGCTGACTTTTCTTTGTTCTGATTCACTCAGCTTACTTTTTAATTTTCCTCTTTTTCTGGGGGTGCTTTCCCTTGCCAAGAATGGGGTCAAAAGTCCTTCAGATTTATTCATGTTTACAAATGGTAGGATTTCCTCTGTGTGTGTGTATACTCTGCATTTGTGTGTATGTATAAATGTGTGTATACATTTTCTTTATTCATCTGTCAACAGACACTTAGACTACTATGAATAATGCTGCGACGACCATGGGAGTGCAGATATCTTATCAAGTAATTATTTCCTTTGGCTATATACCCAGAAGTGAGATTGTTGGATATATGGTAGTAGTTTTATTTTTAATTTTTTGAGAAACCTCCATATTGTTTTTCACAATGGCCATTAATGAGTAAGAAAGTAAAATGTCTGCACATTGAAAATTCTAAAACACTGACGAAAGAAATTGAAGAAAACAAATAAATGGAAAGATATTCCATGTCCATGGACTAGAAAAATTTATGCTGTTAAAATGTCCATACTACCAGTTTTCTACAGATTCAATGCAACTGAAAATTCCAGTGGCATTTTTTGCAGATATAGGAAAAAAAATCTTAAAACTTGTATTGAATCACAAAAGAACTTGAATAGCTAAAGCCAATTTAAGCAAGAAGAACAAAACTACAGGTACCACACTTCTTGCTCTCAAATTATATTATGAAGCTATGGTAATCAAAACAGATGTTTTAAAAACAGATGTACATATCAGTGGAATAAAGTCCAGAAATAAATTTATCACCTAATTTTCAATGCAGGCACAAAAAAATACACAACAAGGAAAGGACAGCAGTGTCTTCAATAAATGGGGCTAGGAAAACTGAGTATCACATGCTAAAAAATGCAATTGAACTCTTAAAACATGCAAAAATCAACTTATAATGGATCAAAGACCTAAACAAAAGACCTGAAACTGTAAAACTCCTAAAAGAAAACATGGGAAAAGCTCTATGACTTTGGTCTTGGTCTTGGAAATGATTTGGGAGATTTGACAGCAAAAGCAAAATTTAACAAGTGGAGATTATATAAAATTAAATAATTTCTGTATATCAAGCGAAACAATCAAGAAAATTAAATCATATATCTGATATGGGATATATATATGATATGTTTACATCAGATATGTATCATATATATCTGGTATATGGTTTATATCATATGGATAGCTGATATATACCATATATCTGATAAGGGGGTTAATATTCAAAATATATAAGAAATTTGTACAATTCAATAGTTAAATAAATAATAACTAAATAAATAACCAACCTAAATGGGTACTAGGCAACAGACCTGAACAGGCTTTTTTCCCAAAGGAGACATACAATGACCAACTGGTACATGAAATGCTCAACATCACTAATAATTACAGAAATGCAAGTCACAATGAGATATCCCCTCACGCTCCTTAGGATGGCTATGATGAAAAAGTTAAAAGATAACAAACATTGGCAAATGTGCACATTAATCTACACCATCGTAGCATCAAAGATTATTGATCACAGTAACAGAGTAACAGAATAATAGGGAAAAGGTTAAAATACTATAAGAATCATGAAAAGGCAACACCAAGACACAAAGTGGACATACTGTTAGAAAAATAGCCCTGATGGACTTGCTTAGTGCAGCATCGCCACAAACCCTCAATTTGTAAAAAAAAAAAAAATGCAGTATCTGTGAAGTGCCATAAGTGAAACATAGTAAAATGAGGTATGTCTGTACTTTTAACACATTACATCTAAAAAATGTAGTGAAATTAGGCCGGGTGTGGTGGCTTCTGCTTGTAATCCTAGCAATCTGGGAGGCCGAGGCAAGTGGATTGCTTGAGCTCATGAGTTCAAGACCAGCCTGAGCAAGAGCAAGATCCCATCTCTAAAAAATAGCCAGGTATTGTGGCAGGGCCTATAGTCCTAGTTACTTAGGAGGCTGAGGCAAGAGGATCACTTAAGCCCAAGAATTTGAGGTTGGTGCAAGCTACAATACTGTGGCACTCTACTGAAGGCAATAAAATGAGACTCTTAAAAAAAAAGGTAGTTAAACTTTAATAAAAGCAGATAGCTGTGATTGTTATTTCATGCATGATGTATTCAATGTCCACCATCCCCTAGATTTTAGTTTCTGTAAGGCCAAGGACAGTGTCTGTCTTATTCAGGCTTTATCCTCAGAGCCACTGAAGAACTGACTCCCAAACAGGAGGTGCTCAATTTGCCAAACAGATGAAAGAATGTACAATAATCCATGCACATGTAAGTTTCCAAGCAAAATTAATATACACATTCAGAAAATAGAGATTCTGGCACTGGACATTTTCTTGTTAGGGTCAAGATATCCAGTCTTTACAGTATCAAAGCTGACACCATTATTGATATTTAGTTCAAAAAAAATAGTGCATTGTAATAACAGGAATAACATTGTATGCCTTCTAAGAACATTTATAATTTTAAGTATGTTTACATGCGTGTTCTTATCCGAGCCTCCCAACAACCTGTGATCTCTACATTATTGATTAGTTTTTCACAGAAATGCAGTCAAATGGAAGGTGATTAAAACTTCAACTTGTTGATATTACACACACAGCATCATATGTTGGGCATCTTACATTGTGTCTCAAGATTAAACCTACCCTGATGATACCCTTTTATAAGTAATAAAATTCTGTAGCCCACGTTATATGGTATAGTTATAAAATGTCTATTTTATTCAGGCAGTAACATCAGATAGCAATTATGATCAGTACTATAACTGCATATGAGTTTATGGTGTGTGACATAGAAAACTTCCCTTGGCAGCTTTTAAGAAAATATATACTGTCACGTAATCAGAACTTATTCTTGCCCTCGATTATAGCATTGTTCCTGATCAAGGAAGCTTTTCTCAAGTCTGTGTCCACAGCTGTCTGAAACTCAAGTGACTGTTTTCCAGGTACATCTTGACTTTCACCAGTGTATAAACATAGTACATACTTTAAACTAGAAAGAAGCCTAATTAGAGTAAATTCCCAAGGCTTCCATGACCTCACGCTACTGTCCACCTGGCCTTCTATTTCTTCCCCCATCACAGCTGCTTCAAGTCCTCAGCAACTGTTTCATCTGCCTGAAGTTGTCTTCCCTCTGAGCTTTGTATGGTTGGCCGCTTCTCATCATTCAATGTCTTAGCTCAAGTTTACCTTCTCAAGTTGGCCTTTCCTGGCCATTCTATTTATCCTTACACCCTACCCAACATCCTTTATGTTTCCATTTTATTCTCTTTATGATCCTCAGTATCCTTCCATTTACTTATCTCCTTGTTTGTCTCCTCCACTTTAACCATAAGCTCTAAAAGAACAAGGTTCAGATGTGGCTTATCCTGCACCAAGTTCCCATACCCAGCACAGTGGGCCAGCCTAAGGTATGTGTTCAAGTCAACACACGCTGAATAAATGAAGGAAGGAAGAAATGGAAAAAGAATGACAGCAGCAACACACCCAGGACATCTTGTTCTCCCATTCACTCACTTATATAAGATGACAAATGTGGTCACTATTTCCAGAGCCAATGGGCCAATGAGGAATGTAAATAAATCATATAATTATCGGAATCACTTATCAGCCCTTTGGTTAATGTCAGGGGTAGAATAATTGTTTTGCTGGGCAAGTACAAAGAACTGATAGCACACAAAATTGAGACCTTCCCTAATCTAGGGCTGAGAAAGGCCTTGAGAAGGAAATGGCATTCATGCTAAGACTTAGAAAATGAGCAGGATTCAGGCTGTGGAGAATTAGGGGGTTGGTCAACCTGGGAGGCAGCCTTCCAGCTGTGGGAAGCACCTATAGGAGGGCCCAGATGGAGCAGGTGGCCCTGTGTAAAAAGTGAGGTCATGAACCAATGGCAGGGCAGGGGGTGGGGGCAGGGACAGTGCAGGCGGCCAAGCTGCCCAGAAGAATAAGCGCCCAGATACGCAGACCTGGCCAGCTCAGGTTGGGTAAGGGGTCATTACTGAAGGATTCTGCATGGCAGGGTGATAATCAGATTTGAGTTTTTACAACATTCCTCTGGCTATTGCATGAAGAATGAATTGGAGGGAAATAGGAGGAAAGAAGACCAGAGGGACAGGGGATGCTCTAGTCCTCCAGGTGAAAGCACAGAGTGGCCTGGACTAGGATGGCAACAGAGTAGGAGTAGAAACCAGTAGGAATAGAGACCTTTGGGGCAACTACAGACACCTGATGGGGGACTGGCCGTCGGGTGAAAGGTGAGTCAAGTGGGCTGCCAGTGCGAGCAATTGGTGAAGAATGCTTGTGTGTTTTCCCAAAGCTGGGAACACTGAACCGCAAGTTCGAGAAGAAAAATGAATGCGTTTTGGGTGATCCAGGTTGGGTGAGGCTTCCAGTGAAAAAAATCCCACTAGGCTCCAAGCCATGCTTCAGATCTGAACTGGACATCAAAGGCATCAGCATATTATAAAGGAAACTGAACAGCCATGGAAGATATTAGCCAGGGGTGCACAGCATGGGGCAAAGATAAAGGAACTCAGAACAGAGTCAGAAGGAGCAGAAACATTTAAGGGCAGGAGGAATGAGAGGAGCTAGGGAGACCGAAGAGCAGCCCAAGTTCCCTGGATTGAAACCTAGAATTCAAATAAACATCAGTATAAGGGAAGGGAGTAGGTGAAGGAGGCAGTATTTCCTAACAGAAAAGAAAGAAATAGAAGAAAACAGAACTGAATTCAACTGAGTGGTAGAAATGGGGCATGGAGAGTGGGGGATGAAAAAGAGGAAAGAGCCCACGGATGTCAGGTCAATAAGCTTGATTGTAATGGAGGTTACAGAGCAAGGGCACAACGCAGGAGAGATGGCATCAAGGAACAATTTTGGTTGTTGTTTTAAGGAACGGGAGACTTAGGCATGTTTAACTGCTGATGGGAACAAGTCAGAGTGAGAAAGTGAGGACACAGTAGAAAAGGAAGTCAGAGCATTCTTGAGCAAGGCCAGAGCAGAGGCCCTGAGCAGAGGTGGAGAAATGGCTCTGGGTACTAGGAGGCCATGCTTCCTTCCATTGTATATGAGAACTAGAGCACGGTGCAGAGGGAGGCATTCAGGCATTTGGTCAAAGTCTGATTGCTTTTATTCCTCTCTGATGGTATCAGCACTGACTGTCTGACAAGGCGTGGTGTCTGGGTGCGTGGGTATTGTGTGTGTGTGTGTGTATTCTAACTTAATCATCCTAACAACCCCATGTACAATCACTAATTCCAACATTATATACGAGAATATGAGGTAATTTGTCCCAGATTACAGAGTTATAAATGTTGAAAACACAATTCTAAGATCTTACTGTGTATTTTAGGAATACAAAATCTTCCCGTGTCCTTAACAGCAACAGGATACTTTGGCCAGGCATCAACTGGCCTCCAATGATGGTGGTGAGTGGAAGGAGGAAACTCAATAGAAATGCTTTTTAAGAAACAAAACATGATCTTGACCACCACTGAGGTTTATATGATAAAACCATCTGCAGTGTTCCCAAAGAGGGCCAGCTTGCTTCGTGGGATGACAGAAGGCTGAAGGACGGTGTCAGTCATAGAAAGCAACAGACTTAAGGGCCAAGAGAAGTGGTGGTTCCTGACACATGGCGGTGGCTAGTCCTAAATTTGCCTTGACCCAGTTCCTATAGCAGTATGGTAGAAAGAGGCCATGTCTGTGGACTTAAAGAGCCATGTCCCTAAATGCAGAAAGTTAAGCATAAAGAATGTTTTCCTTGTGGTAGAAGCACTGAAGTTTTACCAGCATCAGTCATGGGGGATTTTCCAGTCTGAGGATACCCAGGCCATGGTGGCAAAGAAGGTGGAAGAGGCCTCTCTGTAGAAATGTTAAGATTCTTCATGTTTCAAAAAGCAAGTATCCTTATGCAGCCTTAAAGAAAGATGGAGCCTTTACCTCCTTCATGTTTACTTGGATAGAGCTGGAAAATATTCTTCTTAGCAAAGTATCTCAAGAATGGAAGAAAAAGTATCCAATGTACTCAGCCCTACTATGAAACTAGTTTATAGCTTTCATGTGAAAGCTATAACCCAATTATAGCCCAAGAATATGGGGAAATGGGAGCAGGAGAGGAGGGGAGGAGGGAGGGTGATTAGTGGGACCACACCTATGGTGCATCTTACAAGGGTACATGTGAATCTTTCTAAATGTAGAATATAAATGTCTTAACACAATAACTAAGAAAATGCCATGAAGGCTATGTTGACCAGTATGATGAAAATATTTCGAATTGTATATAAAACCAGCACACTGTACCCCATGACTGCATTAATGTACACAGCTATGATTTAATAAAAATTTAAAAAAAGATTTAAAGTTTTGTGGATGTGGTTTCTGCCATATGTATTTGCAAAGGAATTTCTCTTTGCTCAGAATAGCAAATGCTTTAAAATGACAAATTAATGACTCAAGTCACCACTACTTTACTGCTTAGGACTGTTTTATATGATGAGATCCAAATTCTACTCTGCCTTTAACAGCTTCTACAAGACATTATTCTTAATTGTATTTGTGAGCGCAGGCTAGGATTTGACGCCCTGCTCCAGACGGGCTAGCTGTGGGCAGAGTCAGAGCAAAGCTCAGTGTGGCTTGTTGACTCCAGGCCACAGGGGTGCAAACCTCAGGATGCAGAAAGAGTGCTCAGACTCCCGAAGGGAACTGCAGTGTCCTCTGGTGCTTTCTTTAGCTTTTTTTAAAAAGAAAAGTCCTGAGGATGAATGTTTTGCTGCAGGGAGGAATCAGAAGCAGCAGACTGTGAAGGTTCCCGAGGTCCTGGTCCCAGAGTGAACAGCCAGCACACATGCTTTCTGGACCCATTTGCAGGGCACTTGAGGAGAACCAGGGCTGGGCTAATAGGAGAAATGCCCCAGCTGAAGTAGAAAACTCACATCGACAGAGGAACAATAATAATCACTCTTTCAAATGCCTTTTCAAACACCCTATTTCAGGCACTTAGCTTTTACTCCCAATCTGTTACCACCATTTTACAGACCAGGAAACTCAGGCCCAGGGAGTGTTAGGGACACATTTTGTGTCACAAAGCTAATATGGAGGGGAGAGAAACTTGAACCCGTTTTCTCCCTTTCCACTTGCCCACGCTGCCACCCCTCCATGCACACTGGATGTGTTAAGCACTGCGACTCTCATCATCCCTTGCCTTCCCACCAAACCCCAAAGTGTCCCTTGTCCTCATGGATATGTGGGGAGCTCACTAGCATGGGAAAACAGAAAATACGGTGAGGTCCCGTCTGAGCCCTCTCCTCTGTGGAACTCTCTCCTATTACCCAGGATGTGACTCGGAAGCATCCACCTGTGTCCCCCTAAATTCCACTGGCTCCTAGAGTGGCTTGGCTTTCTAAAAGCATCAAAAGGGCCTTGGGTCGAACAATACAACCGCCATGGCTGCAGTAATTCCCGCCGTAATCACGCCTGATCTATGGGTATTGTAAAACCTCCAAACTCCAGTGCTTCTGACATGGAGGCCACCCTCCTGTCAGAAGAATGGCCAAACTGATTCGTTTTGAACTCTGAACTATACTATTCTGAGTACCAGTTTATTTGAGGGGAAAGTTTAAAGCATAAATTTATCTTTGATATATGTCAGGTAGCCACTGACTCATACTGTCTGTTGTGTAGGTCAGTGCCACCCAGGGGACAGGGCCGCGGCTGTCCACTCAGTCTCAGCTAAACTCTGTCTTCCAATTCCTTGCCTTTGCATTTATTTGTGAAGCTGTCACATGGTCTACTCTCCAGGAGCCCCTACAAGCCTCTCAGAGGGTATTATCCTCATGTTTCCCACATACACTTAGATTTGCTAAGCATGCAGAAGAGGATCTGGACAAGCCTTGGCGGTGGTAGGAGATGTCTCCAGGGATACAGTGGGAAAGGTGTTGGTAGGGAATCAGGAGATGGCGTCTCAGCTCTACCTGCAACCAGTGGGACATCCTAGACCAGGCTCTTCATTTCAGCAGGCTCCGGGTTGTTCAGAGGGCGCTGCTGATCAAGGTCCCTTCCACAATTCTGCAGTTTATGACTGAGGCTTAAATCCCAACTCCTCTATTTTTTAGCTACACATCTTTTAGCATGTCGGTTACCCTCTTTTGGTTTTAGTTTCCTTCTCGGAAAGATCTGTAAGAGTAGCTCCTTTGCTAGGCTGTTGAGAGGATCAGAAGAGATGTGCATGAGATGCGTGGCTGAGTGCCCTGTGCACTGGAACTGACCCCTGCACCTGGATAGCATCACTCTCAATCTCTAACATCACCAAGGAGCGTGCGTCGATGGTCTACTTATTCATATTATTAACCTACTGCGTATAAGAGGTATACAGAAATGACGGAACCAGTGACCTTTTCTTTTTGAGACAGAGTCTTACTCTGTTGCCCAGACTAGAGTGCTGGCATCAGCCTAGCTCACAGCACCTCAGACTCTTAGGGTCAAGTGATCCTCTTGCCTCAAGCTCCCAAATAGCTAAGACTACAGGCACCTGGCTAGTTTTTCTATTTTTAGTAGAGACAGGGTTTCACTCTTGCTCAGGCTGATTTCAAACTCCTGAGCTCAAGTGATCCTCCTGCCTAGACCTTCCAGAGTGCTAGGATTATGGGCGTGAGCCACGGCACCCAGACCCAAACCAGTGACTTCTTAAAAGACAGAGCCCAATTCTCTTTGCAGACCATTTAGCAGTGCTTTACACAAAGTGTAGATTTGTTAGTTACTAAATATTTACCTGTGAAGAAATAGATAGAAAAAGGTAATCAACAACCTTCATTGAACAGCAAACTTTTACATAACGGCATCGAGGAGCCTTTGGGCCACTGGGAAAGCTGCAGTGTCCAGCTAAGACCTTCTTTCTCCTCTTAGTGAAGGAGAACAGTTATGGGGCTGGGTGAAATGGTGCTGCGCCAAAGAAGGTACAGAATATTAGTATTTATGAGCCTTGCCTCTGTTCCTATAAATGGAGGTCAGCCCTCAATTTTACTCAAAGAAACAGTGAGCACGCTTCAGAGAACCTCGGGAACGCTGCCCAGTTTAAGATGATTTAGCTCAATTACAGCACCAGTGGTAAGATTATAAAATTTATCGATTGGTGGTTCATGATGGAAACATTTTCACTTCTCTCCCCTTATGATACAGTAACCCTTGCATTTTACATCTAAGGGAAGAGAAGCAATTTTATCCAGATAAGAATCGCTCAAAAGAGCACCAGGAGTAGGGAATCGAGCCCTTTTCCACACTGTTTGCCATCCATGTAAACACAGGTATTCACAGATCCTGCCCATGACCGGACAAGCACCCATACCATTCAGTGAAATCATATTAAAGTGATGTCGCAGGGTGGGCAATATCTCCCTTTAAGTAAAGGAGCTAAAGAAGTGCTTTTCCTTTTTTCTAAACCAGGAAACCTCTAAATAAATCACTAGCATTCTCTGATTTCGACTGTCAGACAAGGGCAGCGACATGGGTCCCACATTCTGTCTTTCAGGAATGTTACTTTATTAGAATTCCATAAATTGCAAAGTTTCTAAAAGGTTTCCTGAAAGGATGGTGGCTAAGTCATTTACTTACAGAAACCAAAAAGGCCTAGAAGAACCTCCAGGTCTAACAATTTAGCAGGACATTCTTTGAAAAGTGGAAGTGCTTACAAATAGTAACCACTTTACTTTTTGAGTCATTAATTATACTATCACTTATCCATCTCTTTAAAAATAGTTTGAAATTCACCTGAAACTATATAACTTTCATACTAACAGATGTTTCATTATTTCACATTTAGATGTGACTCGAGAGAGAAAACATTTACATCTCTGTCTCTTGAGCCAATCAAGTCAGCAACAGTAGGGATTTCCTAATGTAGAAACAGTATCCGGAATCTCTCAACCTGAGAAGCTTTGAAATGGAGAGATCAGCGCAGATCCTGTTTTACTGTTGGACTTTCTTCTTCCCCTCTACTCAGTTAACTCTGGAGATCTTTAATGGATACAACTGACTTAACACCAACAAGCTATAATCCAGTTAGCAATTGGAGTAAGCTAAAGTAAGGGGTCCATGAGGTCAGGCCAGTTTTTCTGGTAATATAGACAACATATGGTCTGACCCAGCAGTCCTCAAACTTTTTAAATGGGGCCAGTTCACCGTCCCTCAGACCATTGGAGGGCCGGACTGCGGGCCCCGGGACGAGTCGGCTGCTAAGCAGGATGGGCAGCGGCAGCAAAAACACCTGGCAGGCTGGATAAATGTCCTAGGCAGGCCACACGTGGCCTGTGGGCTGTAGTTTGAGGACACCTGGACTCTGACCTCTAGAATTCTCACCCCTCACAAAAAATAGTCAAAGGGAGACAAGGTTTTCAGGACAATTGCCACATACTCACCCTTACCATACCCCTTCCCCTTGAAGTGGATCTCTTGATTGATTTTCATACTGAGCATGTGAGACCAACATCTCTCCTGCATATTTCTGCACTCACGGCCCCCTTCAGTCACTACCCCAGAGCACCCTCCGTCCTGACTTCTAACAGTGCAGGACCCTTTTCTCTGTTTGTGTCCATACATGGATTCATACAATACACACCTTCCCTGGGCGGCTTCACCTACATCACGTTTCTGAGATTCGTCCATATTGTCATATGTGGCTTTTATCCTACTTTTCCCTCCCTGCAGAATTTCCTAGTCTTTTTTAAAGAGGAGATATCGAGGCTTAAAGATTTGAAGCAAGTTGTCAAGGCCACCTGGCTGGTCGGCATCTGAACCAAGACTCCCCCCAGATCCCCTTCCACTCTGCTTCAGTCCTGAGGTGTGTCGTGATCTTCCTGAACCCCCACCCTACACTAGTATCTGTAAACCTAAGCATATTACTGCCTCAACTGTGACTTGGAGACCCTTGTCTGTTTAAAACATAGCAGAAATTATTTACTTCTGCCTCAAATATAAGATTTTATTTTGGATAACTAAATGCATATAGAATTAGGATCTGTTTTGACAAGGGGTTAAGGTTTAGCAATACATAGGCCCAGCTACAAAAATCAACTTTGGTAGCTAACTACCAAGTATTTAAAAAACAAACAGAAAACAGTTTATAACGTCTTACAGAAATAGTTCTCTATGCTCTTTCTAACAAAAAGTAGCTTAAGAATAGTGTCTATTTCTCCTTAGGAATCACTGTAACTTAAAACTTTTTTTTTAATGAATGAGTATAGATTTTAATGCAGAAGGACTTTTCTATTTTTTTAAAATCAATCTGTCTCTAAATCCTTTCAAAATACTATTATCACCTTTCCACTTTATCAAGAGGGATTTTGAATGACAATGATTTTTGAAGACTTTTATACACATTTAATGATGTTTTAGTATGTTTCAAATTTTCCTTGATTTAAATCAGAATGCCTTTGGTGGGCTATCTGGTGGTGCTGAGTTTATTCAATCACATCAACTGACTCGGAGGCTAAAGAGATGTTAACTGTCTCCAAGAAAATCTTTTCCTGCTCATATACTCTGCATATTTGTTTTTTTTGAACTTGAAATCATTTAGAGATATTCAGTGGACAAATGTATGAAAAGTCTTAGAAACATGGGCTCCCAGAGGAAAGAGGCTGGGTCTCTCATTCTGTGTTCTCTTTGCCTGATCCATGAGTACCCTAGTGCCCACCTGGGATGACAGACAGAAACCACACATGCATCCTATCTTGAGGCACAGATTTGAGAACAGGTTTTACAACAGAAAAAAGAAAAGTAAAGGCAGAACAAGGAAGCCATTTGTGAAGGGTGTGGGGAATGGTGATGAAAAACATAATACACAGGAGTCTGAAAAATGCTACAGGGATCCTCAGGTCTTCAAGGATTCCCCAAGTCCACACGGCTGCCTGCTCCAGCCTTCCCAGGCATCTGGGACCGGGGCCCCTGGTGTGTCTGCCTTTTCCTCAGGAGAAGAGGAGACTCTGTCTCTTCACAGCCGGGTTTTCCTGATGTCAAGGTGGAGCATGATGGGGAAGGACTGACAGGAAGGAACTTCTAGTGGCCTCAAAGCCTTGATATGAGTCCCACTCCCAACCTTTTCTGCTTATCTTAGAGTAAACTTTAACACTAAAAGAGAAAGGGCAGTGAGGGAGCAAGTATTTAAACTTTAATAAACTGAGCTCAAAGTATAAAAAATGTTTCCTGGTCCCCACTGGGTCCTGGCCTTGACTTTCATCCTCAAGGAATGGCTGTGGCTGGTTTCTCCCCTGTTTTTTAGAGGCTTTGGACAGTAATTTCCATCAAATAGCAACCAACTGGCCAATGAAGGTGGGCATCAGAACTGGGGACCCAGCTCTTCAACAGCTCAAATGGCTGGGATGGAAATGCAAGCCAGTCTTGCAGATACTGTAAACCAGGCAGCTGCTCAGGTTGCTGCAGTGCTTCTCAGCCCTAACTGTGTGCATAAAAAGGGAGAGCTTGTTAGAAGTGCAGATTAGTGAATCCCACTGCCAGAGCTTCTAACGCAGGAACTGGTAGTTGGAGCCTAGGAAACTGCATTTTAAGGAACACCCAGGTGACTGTTTGCAGATGATTTGCCAAATCACTGAGAAATGCCATGGAAAGGGAACTGACTTCACAAGATGCATGCTCACAGCCCGGCTCCTCCAGGACCTTGCACCAGTCACTTTTCCCTGGGTCTCAGGCTCCTTATCTGTACACCAAGGGGGCTGGACATCTGACAGTTCCACGTGGAGGTTCAAGCAGCCATCACTGCTTGGTTCCCAGTGAGCCATCAGGGTTTCTGGTGTCCAGACAGGAGGGTTCAGTGGTGCCACACCGGCAACCTGCCTCGTGTACTGCTGGCTGCCTGGGCAGCTGCTCTGGAGGATGCACCCTGCCCCGTCAGCTGGCCTGCCCGTCACTTCCAGCGGCTGGGCAAAGAGCAGCCAGGCTATGCTGTCTGGCAATGTCTCTCACTAGGGGCCACTTCCCACCCCAAGGTTTAAATTTTTTTAAGTAAATTTTTGTGTAGTTTTTGATTTATATCAAAGTTGTAAACATAATACAGAACATTCACCTCCTTTAATGTTAACATCTTAAATTATCATGGTACAGCTGTTAAAACTAAGAAACTAATGTTGACCCATTACTATGAGGTCAATTGCAGACTTCACTTGGATTTTACCAGTTTTTCTAATAATTTCCTTTCTCTGTTCCAGGAGCCTACAGCACATGTAGCTATCTTGTCTCCTTAGTCTCTTTGGTCTGCGGTCCTTTCTTGTCACCCATGACCTTGACAGTCTTGAGTCCTACCGGCCAGATATCCTGTAGTATGTCTTTCAGTTCAGTGTGTGCTTTTTCCTCATGATTTGATTGGAGTTCTGGATTTTGGTGGAGAGTACCACAGAGTGAAGTCCCCTTAAACATCACATATCGAGGGTATATGCCACTACCATGACTTATCACTGGTGATGTTAACCTGGACCCTTCACTTAGCAGTGACTTTGCCACGTTTCTCTACATTCTTAACAAGTTCCCCCATAATGGAGCTTTGACCTTTGTCCCTGAGAGTTACTGGGATACACTGTTAGAGGTGAAGGTGGGCCTCTCAAGCAGGCTTTGTCACTTGGTCATCCCTCATGTGGGGATGACTAGGATATGGTGGGGTAGAATCATCTCTAACCTTCACTGGGTTCTGGATCTCTGAATTCTCTCTAACACTGGTGTGAGTGTTTGAATCACCAGGATTGTGTAAAACATAGTTACTCATTGGGTAGGCTTGCCACAGAGCCCAGGCCACTGTGTTTTTCATGAGCTCCCAGGCAATTCTGATGTACATTAGCCTTTGAGAACCACTGGACTATGGCTCAGATCCTCTTTCAACTGAAAATGTCCACCCTGGGTTTCATTCCAGTATCACATTTGCCAGCAGGTGGAACCAGAGGCCTACAACACTGATCTAATGCAAAAAACTAGGACAAATTCCAGTCAACAAAGCATTCTGCATCGTAAGCAGAATTAGGGTTATTTTGAAACAGATGGGCTCTACAGAAGCTGCTGCACTGAATGTTATGGAGTTGTTTATTGTCTAGATGCCCTGAAGCCCAGGGATTATTTGCCAGCATCTAGCAGTTTCTATGTCATATCAGAATTCTTCCAGATCAGAGAAGACTGACAAGGCATGGGGAGAAGGAGAGATACAGATACAGATATGGGTGTGAATGCAGGCATTGTGACCAGCTCTGAATCCCACAGGCTGTTGTGCACACTGCCTTGTGTTATGAGAGCTTTACAGGAAAGATCCCGAGCCTCCTTACCACCCTAACTCCAACTGAGAAGAGACAAACAGATGCAATCTGTGCTAATAAGACCATCGATCCTGGATGCAATAATACTAAAAATGATTTATTTTAAGCCTAACCACAGTGGTTCTGTTTATAGTCACATCTCACTCAACCCTCATTATATCCGTGCCTGACCCTTCTCTTAGCACCACCCCAGCAGAGCGTCGGAGATGAAGAGGGACTCTCCAGCTCTCACTCAGTGTCTGATGCACTGGTTCAGAAAGTGCATGGAATAAGGACACCCGGAATTTGCCTTGACTTGGGGATTTCTCTGGCCTGGCACTGGGCTGATGTGCAATACTAGGATTTATAAGAGCATTCCGTAAGTCCCAGGAATCTGTAAGGCCTCTAGCTCCAGTGGGTCCTTCCTGGAAAATATTTCTAATTCCTTAGCCATGACCACAGGAAGCTAGCAGCTGTGGTCCTGCCTCGTCCTCCCAGGCTCAGAGAGGCCATAAGAGCATGTGCCACAGACCGAGTGCTTGTGTCACCCCCAAATCTACATGTTGAGAACCTAATCCTCAAAGTGATGGTATTTAGAGGTAGGAGCTTTGGGAAGTAATTAGGTTTAAATGAGGTCATGAGGGTAGAGCTGCCATAATGGGATTGGTGTCCTTGTAAGTAGATGAAGAGACCAGAGCTTGGTCTCCCTGCCACGGGAGGACGTGGTGGAAAGGAAGCCATCGGTAACCCGGAAGACACCCTACCAGAAAGAACTTGGTCATGCTAGTCTCTGGCACTGCCAGCCTCCAGAACTGTGAGGAATAAAGTTCTGTTGTTTGAACCCTGCAGCCTATGGTAGTATTTTGTAAAGGCAGGCCACACTAAGACAGCATCTTGGAAGGCGGCAGCTTTTAGCACCCTGGAGTTAAGCAGGGTCTGGCTTCTGTGCAACCCCCGGTGATCTGAGGGAGGATCAGACGTGCTTCCTAGGGGAAAAGGCTGTGTCCTAAGTGGTGGAGTCCTGACTGCGTGGGACAGCAGCTCCTTCCAACACTCACCAGGCCAGTTGCAGAGCCCCTCTCACACACGCAGAGGCAGGACCTCCACTCTCAAAGGACAAAATCCTCAAAACCACTGGTTTTTTGCCCCAGCTCTCAAATCCCCTATTCAGATAAAGGTGTCAAGATGCAGATTTGATGACATTTAGATTTGTTTTGTTTTCTTCTTGACTTCCATTTGAGTTTCAAATCAGAGCTGACTCAATTTCCAGCTCTTTACATAAAGGATCAAGGTAATGTTTTCATTGACTTTTGAAATCAAAGGCCATTTTGAAATTAGCCAATATCTCCCTAAGAAACCTCAATCTTCTTAAAACACCTTTTAAACTTTGCACATGAAAAACAAAAAAAGGACAAGTAAACATCATCCCAGGAAATCTAGGAATAAAGGAAAGGGATGAAGCTGGCAATGTGTCCTGAGAGTCATCACTTGCCACTGGCCAACTCTGGGCCACAGTGGACACCTGCTGTAGGACCTCAAGGTCTAGGCATCTCAGTTTATAGCCCCAGACACAAGGGGGTGACGAAGAGGCGTGGGGAGGCCACAGACCTGCAGCCTCTGGGACACAGCTCAGCTATTATCTCCTCTATGAAATTCATGGCACTTGCCTGAGGTTTGGGGTTCTGGATACATTAGAGAACAGTCAGCAGCCAGAAAGGGGCTGGGATAGGAGATGTATTACATCCATCCATGCTTATGCTGTCTTAAAGGCTTCAAAAATTTATATTCTCTTTACTTTTCAAAGCCCATAAGCCTGATTAGGGCACCACTGCATGTTCAGAGATACTGATATCAATGCATAATTTAAAAAAAAAAATTCCTGACCCAGGAAATTGTTCCTGAGATTCTTAGTGGCCTAGGAGAACACAGTAGTTCAAAGCCCATATGGCAGATGAAAGCCATCTGGTATCCCTCTTTTGCAGGTAGAACTGGAGGAAGACAAATGCTCTGAGAAAATCTGCAAGTAAGGTGAGTCATGGCTAGTGTGGAAGGTCCCGGAGTCAGCGGGGGCAGGGCTGAGGGCATCCTGGGAGAACCACCCAGCCCACAAGAACGGAAGGCCTGTGGCCAGATACATGCTATGTGCTTGCTGGGCCAAAAAAAAAAAAAAATGCAGAATTGAAACTAAGTGGAAGAGGAATGACGTACTTATCAAAAATATGCTCTCCCTGTGCTTTGAGTGATAGCAGCTTATGGTTTAGGAAACCAGGGTGGGCTCCGCCACAAAGGTCTAGATAACTTGGAAGGTGAGGACAACTCAACCGTTTATCCTTCCAGAGCGGATAAGCACCATGAGATAAGTGGAGTAAGGAGACAGCTGGAGAAATACACAAACAAGCAAGAGCCAGAAATTCTCATGTGGGTCGGCGGGAGCCTACAACTGTGATGGCTCCCAGAAGTATGACGGTCGTTTAAAAACCACGCTTGTTTTCGTGTTTGATGGTGGTGTTAACCTAGCCCTGAGCCTAAGTACCACTTCTTGTGTGTCCTTTTAGGTTTAACTCATTGTTCCTCTCTTAAGAGGGAGAGTTCATGTGTGTGCATGTACCTGTACACGGGTGTGCATGTGTGTGCCTGTGGGGTCATAACATCTTCACAGACAACCTCCCAGCCTCAGGAAGACTGGTCTTGTTACACCCCTGAAATAGCCCACCCTTAAGTGTTTCACACTGAACTAGAATGCAGCTCAGAGATTAACTGAAAATTGTCTGGACAAGTTACTCTACTCACTGAGCCTCAACTTTCTCATATTTGCAATGCAGAAATCTACCTCAGAGGTATGTTCTGAGGACCAAAAAACTTAAAGGATGTGAGCTCCTGACCCAGAGCAATGAAGGGTAAGTGATGCCTCCTATTACACTAATAGTCCCCTTTCCAGACTTTTCCAGCTCTGTAATGTCCCACCATCCATGCAATGGATTCATCCAGTTAGTCACATGCCAAGACCCCAGAGGGATCAAAGACATCATATCTCTTGATATCCTCCTCTTCCTCAAATCCTGCCCTCAAACTTAGCCCGTCATCAAAACCTGCCATTTTAACCTGAATGTACCTTGACTTTGTCCTTCCCTCTCCTTGCCACCCACTCTGAGCCACCTGCATCATTAGCCTAGACCTGTGCCTGCCTGAACCGCATCTCCACTCTCTCTGCTCTCCTGAACCGCAGCTCCACTCTCTCTGCTCTCCTGAACCACATCTCCACTCTCTCTGTTCTCCCCCCCACCAGCCGTTCTCCACACAGGACCTAGGAGAGCTTTTAAAACATGTGTCTCATCACCTTTAATCTCTGCCCCAAACCCTCCAAACCCCCCACATCATGCACTGCCCAGTAAGCCGTGTGGGGCATGGCCACCAGCGCCTCTCTAGCCCAAGGCATCCTCTCCTCCCTCCCCTCGCCCAGCCTGCCTCGCCTCCATTTTATTTCCTTTGGCTTCCCAGGAAAGTGACTGCATCCCCCAGCACCCCCAATGAGAGGTCTTTGTCCTAAACTTCCACAGGCTCCCCTTTCTTCAAAATCTACAATGGCACAGTTTAGAGAATATTTGTAAATCTGATTATTTTAATAATGTGCATCATCATTAGGTTATGAGAGCTCCTTAGGGCAGGAACACTGAGGGATTGTATTCACCTTCTGTCCCCAGGATGGGTGAATGAATAAATGACTTACTGCAGGAATGGAGGAATGGATGGAGGTGTAGGGCACTAACTACCACCCTCATTTCACTGTTGCCAAGACTGAGGTTCAGGGTAGACAGGTGGTTCCTGAGACCTTACAGCCAGTTTGTGGCCCAGAGCCCAGAGGTCAGGTGCGAGCCCAGTGCTCCTTATCCTGTAACATGTTCTCTGGAAACCAGCACTCAGATCTCATAGCTCTCCCTTTGCCACTCAACCTTCCTTCACTCTCACTAGTAGCTCAGCAAAATATTAGTCTTTTTTTTTTTTTTTTAAATGGGAGGCTATGCAGGTTTAGGTACAATTGTACCTGAAGAAAGAAGAGTTTGCAAATTGATGCAATGAATATGTGAACTAAATAAAGGAAGAAGAAAAAGATGACCATGAGAAGCTACAGAGTTTGTTGCTGTTTAGACCAAGAGCAGGAGTGCTCCAGAATTGTTTCTATGGATCTGAAGGCAGCAGATTAAGGGCAACTGACTTGGCAAAAGGCCTAGACCTGTTTTCAGATAATTATCTTAGGGTAGAAAAAATAAAAACAGTGAAAGCACCAGCAAGGACACCGCACCAACATGGCTGATCTACACGGAGCATAACTTGTGTGAGGCATCTGTCACTCTAAATACTGCAGAGGAAAGAATTTATAGAACATGCCCACACAACTCTCTTTGATGTGGTAAACTCTTTTAAAACCACATTGTTCAAATCTATGTTAAAATGCAACTCTTGGTGTTTACAGTGGTACTACGGGAGGAATGCACCAGAAAAGTACAACTGGCAAATTTCGAAGACAAGACTGAGAACCTTGGAACAACAGGCGACTCTCAGTGCAAATTTATGAGCTGCTAAACCTCAGAGGGGCTCTTCAATTAGCAGTGAAGGTTCCTGACGCAGCCTGATATAGGGGCTGCTCTTTAATTTGGGGTGTGCCACTTTTATCAGAACTGTTCCTTCCTTTTATTTACCTCGGATGACAACTATCATGCTTCTCCCTGTGCAGCATTTGATCCTGGCTAATTACGAGGTAGGGCCAGGACAGCGTTGCACGGTTCGCCATTGCTCCTGGGCAGGCTACAAATTATACATAATGCATCGCATCGTAATTGCTGCATTGTGAACTTGGCTTGCCTTTCCAGCACAAAATACCGACATCCAAGTTGTTTTATTATAAAAACCATAGGGATCCTTTCTGATTATAAACATCTGAAGACATAACATTCTCATGAATTCCAATCGGCTATTTTGGACACACAGGGGGCAGACAAGGCTGAAAAGCAAAGCAAATACACTTCATATGTGTATCGATGTTTTCAGAAAAAGGGGAGGCGCAGTAGGGAAGGCAAAACTATATGAAATGCTGAACAAGAGGGAGGCAGGGACACTGGGGCCAGGGCGCAAAAAGTCCCAACTAGGAAACCAGAGACGCAAGTGCCAGTGACTGTGGTTGACGTCTCTGGGCCTCAAGTTCTTCATTTCAAAAATGAAGGTACAAAGCCAAGTGACCACAAAGGTCCCCTTTCCACGCAGACAAGAGCTGTGGGAGATGAGTAGCTTAGTTCCGCGTTGGGATTGTGAGGCCAGGGTCATCGTGGCCTGGAGGGAGTGCCAGGAACAAGGCCTCTGCCTGTCAGCACTTTGTCCATTTGAGGCCTTTTAGAAAAAGACAGTGGTTCTTTAAATGGGGGTGGAGGAGTCAAAGTAAATGAAGCCTCAGTTTTACATATGAAATACTGCCAAATGAGGGTAAAAATCACAAGAACAGGATCATGGTCACTGAAACTTATCAGAGCCCTTGTGTCCCAGGGCCCGGGGGTCCTCACTCCAGACGCCTACCCAGTGGGCTCTAGTCGCAGGTCTGTGCATGCAGCATTTGGAAGCAGGACCCAGGCCCTGGAGGAGGCCCTGACCCTGCCTTCTCACTTCTCCTCAAAATGAGGCAACAACTCCTACATAAAATCTTAGACTGGTGTGTGTCCTATGCCTCTCAGCTCCTCGAGCGTCCCAGAGCAGTGCACGGCAGAAGTGGACTTGACTTGTCGGGTGCATTCCATTCCGCGTGAGTGTGCGGCGGTGAGCTTCCTGCACAGTGAAGGTGGCGTGAGCGGCGGAGGGGAAGGGAAGAGCGAGTGTCCAGGTGGGGCAACACAGGCCAGGCTCACACATCTAGATAATTTACAGCAAAATGCTACTGTGTGGGGACAGGGCTCCTTTCGTGCTGCTACGTGTCACAACAGCTGAACAGAGTCTTGTATGGACGTATGAAGTCACTGACCAGGCCTCCTCATTTCTTTCTTTGTCTAGTGGTATCTCCAAGGGCATGGGCTTCTCTAAGATCTAGTGTGACAAGAGGATGCAGACAAGGTGACAGCCTGAAGACCCAAGTGACAATGGACTACACACCTGGGCTGCCCCACTAGCCCTGCCTGGGTGCTCAGTTTGGGCTGGCCTTGAGGAGGGAGCAGCCTGTGCTATGATGGGCACCTGTCAGTATCCCTGCTCCAATCCCCAGACAGCAGTCGGCACTTGTGACCAGACAGGTACTGCCAGGCTTGTGGGGACAGAAGGCCTCACTATTTTCAACTGAAATCACCAATGTGTGGCTCAGCACCTGTGGCTCAAGTTGCTAAGGTGCCAGCCACATACACCTTAGGTGGCAGGTTCGAATCCAGCCCGGCCTGCCAAACAACACTGGCAGCTGCAACCAAAAAATAGCCAGGCGTTGTGGCGGGCGCCTGTGGTCCCAACTACTTGGGAGACTGAGGCAGGAGACTCACTTGAGCCCAGGAGTTGGAGGTTGCTGTGAGCTTTGATGCCACGGCACTCTACCCAGGGTGACAGCCCGAGGCTCTGTCTCAAAAAAAGAAAAAAGAAAAGAAATCACCAGTGTGACACTACCCTATGTTTTCTCTGTTGCTCAGACCTGGATACAGAACACAATAACTTGGGCCTGGTCCCATCACGCCTGCAAATCTAGTCTTTGCTTTCCATCAGGCACAATGAAACCTTGCTTTAGGGGACTATCTCTTTCAACTATTTCCCAAATAATATGTAGCTCCTAAACATCACCATGACTTTTGTATATGTCAGAATACAAGGCAAAACTTAAGGAGTTCATGTAGACATCTCTGTTGCAAATTCCAAGCCTAAAAGATTTTTAAGGGTTCCTTCTTTCTGTAGAAATAAATGCATTTCCTTGCATTGAAAAATACCATCTTTGCATCCAAATGGATTCCCCTGCTCTGCATCAAACCATCCCCACCCCCTTTCATTAAGAGGATTTAATGAAACAAGGTTTTCTATGATCTGGATAGGACTGAGTGGTCCCAAGGGGAAATGGGAAAGGACAACTACAATTACAAAGTGGCTTATTCAATAGGAGGGGCCACTCAATCACCAGATGACCATTCTGAGGAAGGCAAACAAACTGTCCTTGAGTTTGCCTTGCAGCCTTATTCAGGTCTAATGACATATAGTTGTGTAAGTGTGAGCTCTACAACATGATGACTCTGTGTGTGTGTGTACTGTGTGGTAATCACTGCACTGTATATATCTATGTGTACACACACACACACACACATATATAGTGCAGTGATTACCACAATCAAATTAGCTAACTTAAGGGCATCTATCCCACAGTTTTCTACATGGTCCTATTATAAAAAGTTTCTCTTTATCATCTTCTCTTTATTCTCATTTATCACTCTGGCACCACATTAAACCTTGTGAGGCCCTATAGATTTGAAATTGGAGAACATGTATATTTACCACCAAATTTTGGTGAACTCTATATTTTACTAATGTGAAATCAGATCTCACCCTTTCAAGGTTCAGATTTGAAAGATTACGTTAGAAATGCAATTGCTGACTAAAGGAAGGAAGAGCTGGTGGCTTTAGATACACATCCTGCCACTACCAAGAGACCCAACTGTCCCTCCCTCTGCCACTGGGTCATCTCAGTGAGGTGGGGTAACTGGCACTGCTGTGGTCCATATGTGGTCATTAGAACAGCAGACCTGGGCCTCGTTTGTGCAAATGGAGCATAGCCAGGAAGAGATACGTGGCCTAAAAATGGCCAAGGGAACACCTAGGCCCACAGGATGTGCCTGAAGCAGGCACTGGCTAAGTACCTGAAAGTAGTGATCTCCAATTATCTAATGACAACCTGAGCACTAGATAGGCCACTGCCTCTCGTGCTGCAGCCAGGAGTCCACTCAGCTCTCTGTGACCAGTGCAGGACACCACACAATATCCTGATACCTGGAAATCTCAAGCAAATCACTTGCAAGGGTAATCTCCCATTTATTTTTCAGACAAACTAGAAAAATCTAATAACTAGAGGTCTCTTTTCTGTATTCTCATTTAAGGAAAAACTGACCCTAAAGAAGTTAACACCTTGATACTCAGGACTCAAAAGGCAACACACACACAGCACTGCGGGGTCACGGAGGGCCTTGGCAAGGGCTTGACTTAACCTCTTTTATGTTCTACACCACCTTGTGATGACCAAAGAACTGACATCCATCCCATGGGCTGCCACCGACCTGTGGGAGGATTCTGAAACACGAGTCAAAGTAATGCAAATTCAATTTGCAGTAGTAAAATATTGAGTTCACTGAAATTTGGTGGTAAGTATACATGCTCTCAAATTCTAAGTCTATCATGTGATGACCCACCTAGCATGATGATTCTCAGTTAGCTAGTTTGTTCTTCCTTCTGCTACTGACAGCTAACGTTTTGCTGAGGGTCTACTGTACATCAGGTACTGTGTTGAGTACTGGAGGCGCCTCATCCAATTCCCTGCCAATTAGGGACAAAAGGGAGTTTGCCTGACCAATAAGAGCTCAGGGCAGAACACAATTAATTTTCTCATTTTTCTGTCTCCAACCTCTTCTTTATGTTGACTTAGAACTTATAATTTCTAATTCTACCAGATTGTCTGAAGCTGTCTTTAATTTTAACAACTTGCCTCTCCCCTCTTTTCTTAAGTCATACAACCAATATTAACCGAAAACATTTTTGTGTGTCAGGCACCATTCTAGATTGAGGGGATATAAGGATGGATGAGGCACTTTCTATTCTTAACAAGCCCACTTAAGCTGATGTGGTGAGTCCAAAAAAGTTGCTTAATGAGCACAGATGTTCACAGCCACAAGGCCTGTGCAGCAAAACCAATGTTGATATGTACGTAGAATCCTTAGAGCCGGCTGGACCTTAATGGCTACCTAAATACCTTCTCATCTTCTAGATGCTGAAACAGAGTTCAGAAAATTTGAAAAGTTAAACTCCCCCAAGGTCCCTGAGCAAGCTGTGAGAAGGCTGGGACTACAACCCAGTCTCCTTTTCTGACTGCAGTGATGCCTCCACAATCCCCCACCTCAAACAATACAAGTGCTCCAATAAGGTCCCAGGCAAAAGGGGGTGTACCACTGGCTCAGCTGCCACGAGGCACAGTAGCCCTTACCCTGAGCCTGTGAGGTTGGGTTACCAATAATCAAATGTGCCACTGGCAGACAGTCAACCTTCCATCAAAGAATTCTGTTTGTTTCACAACTGACTCCTCTTCCCACCTGATTCAGTAATGAGGAAATGGTCCAGCCAATTTCAAACCAAATTTAAGACCTAGATTTGACATCAAAGTATGCTTTGAACTTTGAGTGACTTCAGTGAAACCACAGGACATACAAGGGTCAGAATTCTTAATTATTTACTATGTTGCTCCATCCAGTGCTGTGTGAAAAGGAATCATGGATAAGAAATATGCTGACCACGTGTCGCGGCCTGGAAGGAGTAAGGAAGCGGGCAATGAGGGAATCCGGCCTCCTCCCTGCAAAGATGCTCGAGTTCATCACAAAGCGGCAGCCACCAATGGGCCCAAGAACTGAACGTGGGCCGCTGGGAGGATAAGCAGCAGGCTTACAACAGCAGGACGGAGCCTTTACTCGCTGACTCTGGAGTTGCTCTAATGCTCATGGAAATGCCGCAAGGCAGATCTGCTCAGCTTCCCCTCGGCCAGTAAAGCAGGCAGCTCGAGGCGCCTCTCCAGTTACCACGCGTTCAACAAGAGCAGCGGTGTAACGGAAGGCCTGCTACTTCCAAGAAGAAACATCTCCAACTGTCGACTGTTTACTCTTGGCCTAACTTACTTTCGTCTCCCACAGAAAAAAACTCAAATATAAAATGTGAGAAAAGTTCTTGGGGCAGAGGACGGGGTAGAAAAGAGAAGGAACGTGAGCAGTTACATTCAAGGACTCATTCTGTGACACGCTTCGGCGGTGGCAGAGCTCTGCTGCCCACATGTAAGCACCACTCTTAGAACTGAGACGGTGGGGGGAGACGGCAAAGCAAATGAGGAAACAGAGTGGAAAGAGGAACAGGAAACACCAACGTCCCAGCTTCCTTAGACGAGGGGGCAGCCACTTTGTGGTCACCAGCATCCCTAGCACAAGAACACATCTCACGTAAGTTTCTCCAGTAATTATTTCCTTAAATTGATGCCAGGAAAATCTCATTTTTTCTCTGGGGAAGAATATACCTTGGGATTCCTGCGGCAAATTAAATGATCTAGATAAGTTTAGGAAAAG